>JAPZDZ010013917.1:2933-13639 GCA_029783805.1 Acanthurus tennentii | reverse complement strand
CACCTTTCAAACACCCCCCCCCCCCCCCCCCCCCACCACCCCAAAAAAAAAAAACCAAACAAAAAAAAATAAACAACAGTATCAGATTTAAAAGAACTTATGATAGTGGCACATTTCATGTCAGCCCCAAGGGATCTCTGCTGTTTACACTGTCATGAACACATTTGGATTGGCCTGCTTACCTTTCTCGCAGCTGCCGCTGGTATAATTGTACAAATCACCAGCCAAGCAAAGGCATTCATAGCTGCCACTAAAACGAGGCTCACAGATGCTTGCCTGGCCACATATATTTGCTTCACAAGGGCCTTTAAAGTTCAAAGAAAAAAAACAGACACAACAATTGAAGAGTTAAAGCATGTTGCGAGTTCCTGAAAACAATGAAATCATGAAAACAGAGTATTTCAGACATTGGACAAAGAAGGAGTTACCATCTTGTTTTAGAAGTGACTGTGATGTTTCCTCATGATGTGAAAGCAGTGATGTGTGGGCTGTACCGCCTGAGCCGGCTGTAGATATAGCAGCATAATGCAGTAGTGTTAGTCAATGATTACTTGCTTATTACCAAAATGTTTAGCTACAGCTGAATATCAACAAAATTAACCCTGCTATCAGATATTTCCGTTCTTTTTAGATTAGTCAAGATTATCTTTGAGATGCCTTTAATAACAGGAAAATAAATTCACTAATTAGTCACAAGAATGTGTTTTTAAATTGAACCAGCTTGATAATAAATCTGTAACCCTATCCTCATGAATGATTAACAACAAACAGATTTTGGTCAGTATATAAATAGAACATTACCTGAAATTATATAAATAAAAAGTGTCATAGAAAAGTGCAATTATAATCCTAAGAATTACAGAGAAGTTGAATCCATAGAGCATCTGACCAAAGGAGAAAACATTTTTTCATTTATAATGAGAATGGGAAATTCTCATTACTGAAGCTTTTTAAGTTCCCAATGGGAATGGGAAAAACCACATAGTGAAATTCAGTGCACAGATGTAGGCTTTGTATCTCTTCTTTGTATGCAAATATTATGTATGGCAAAGGCTCATAAAGTAGCAGTGTAGGGCAGTAACTACTTGCATAATTGAATCACAAAATGACTGTAATTATAGTCAGTTACAGTCACTGAGAAACAATATATCATTAAAGTACAGTTACTAATTGAATTCTTTGTAATTACAAAAGGGTTGTGTATTTTTTGGGGGCAACAAGCTGATTTGTAGAATATAAACATTACTCTGTTGCTTTGCATCTTCTTTTGACATATTTCTTAACAGCACAAGACAGCAGGACAAATTTGAGTGAAACACCATCAAGTATAAGATGGCTAACAAGGAGCTTTTTTTACATCCAGACAGGCTTGACTCGTTGGACAATGTGCCATTATATTTTGAGTTTTCTTTTTGATCCATCCCTATGTTTGAATTTGCACAACTTCTTGTGTGCACATTGCTCTAGACAACCTAAGTCTGCCATGCTTGTGACCAGCTGACCCTGTTAAGGTCTGTAGCCATGTCATCAGATACTGATGCCTTTAAGTGCTGGAAATACAAAAATACTTTCCTCATGAAATCAGTAACCCTAACATGACTGTGCAGCGTAAAACTTGTTTACCAGCAGGAAAAATGCACTGAAATGCATGGATCATTCCAGTGTTAAAATAAGGTTATTAAAGGTTAAATGGTGCCTCTTTTCTTCTTCAGTGTCAGCAGAAAAATACATTGAAAAAAAATTCAAATTGCTGTGATTGAGGAGGAGAGACAATGGTGACAAGAGAATGAAAGTGGGTCTTCCATCACTGGTAGCTTTTCATTTCTTACATAACACTACATGAGTATCATTGGATCAAAGTTTAATAAGTCAAATAATACAACAGAAAGGCATCTTTATATCAATTATCGAATTTAAGTTTATTTAAACATCAGCTGAGATAAAAAATATGTCTGTCTTGGGCAAAGAATTAAGCAAGACACCCAGTAAAATTTGACAGCTGTGTAAATTTACAGAATTTAACTAAAAACACAGGAAAATTTATCATGGTTATAAAGTGAACCTGATAATCAGTATCAGTAATATAGTCTAGGCTTTTATTTTTTTTACCATAAAAAATTAAAAACTAAAACAGATTTTTATTTGTTTGGGATTTTAAATAAAAATTAAAGAAAAAGACACGAATAGACAACTTACCAAGACAAACTACCAGCAAAAGGAAAAAGAGAAGCCTGAAGCATTGAGCCATTGAAAAAGAACTTGAAGACAAAAATCTAGCATGAGTAAGAGAAAAATATAAGGAGACTTAAGTCTCCTAAAACCTTGAATGATGAAGACTCAGGTGTTCTCCACCAGCGGTTTTAAGCTCTTCTTTGCCACTCCTCCAAAAGCAGCACTGTGTGCAAAAGTACATTTCCCGCCCAGAGAGATGATTGAGAGATGAAAGAGAGGACTTACAATGACTTTGGAGATCAATTGAAATTAGCCGCCAATATATGAATCTTTCAGTTGTATGAGTGGAGTTTGATTAGCATCACAGGAATAGCATGTATAGTTATCTTCATAGAAGTAAACTAGGTTTAAAATTGCTGTCATGCATAGATAAACGATTGTATTCCATGATTACACACAAAACTATAGTTACATGTCAAAATAACACATTGAGTATTTTTAGAGAACCCACAGAATTTCACAAATCATGTTTTCAAGGGAGCCCAACAGCACAGAAAAACTCTACACTAAGCAGAGTTTTAAGGTGGGCATCCAATATGAGTGTTATCAAGCAATTATCTAACTAAATGTAAAATATGGTCTCAGTCCCCCATTTCTGGCATTGAATAATGGCCAGAGAAGTGTTTTTGCAGAACATAATGACTCCATGGTGACGCTGTGCTTTGACCTTTAAAATATAAAACATCACTACTTTATTAATCAATGTACTTTTGAGTGACATTTTACCTTTGGCTGACAAAATGCAATCAGTTCGTCCTTGAGACAAAGTGAATACTTGTATCAAAAAAAAAAAGAAATATAAGAAAAAGAGCTGCCAATGCTTTTTGTAGGACAAGTCATCTTTAAAAAGTTCTGTGAGAAACTGTCAGAAACTGAATTATCAAAGCCCTTTTAAATGTTTAGATATTTCTGCCTTTATTTGAAAGTTTTTACCAGACACTTTTTTGATATTTTGTGTTAAATGAGAACATGAATGTCAATATGTCAATACTGTAAAATTAAATGTAAAAATTAAAATACATTGAACTTAATGTAACTTAATGTTAAGCTAGCTGTAAAAACCTGACATTAACTTAAAAAAAACACAACAAAAATTTTTGGAGTTTGTTTATAGAGTTTTCCTTTTCCTGTCCCTTGTTCACACAACCCTTTACCTTGTTTCAAGAGTAGAAGCATAATTATTTTTGATAAACATCTTAGTCTAAGAACTCAAAGTTACATAATGTTGCATAAAGACAAGGACAAAGATAACATTTTGACATTAACTTTTACAACCATCATGGGTTTACAAGCCCAATACCACAACAACTGTGTCCATGATGTAAAATGCAATTGCTACATTTATTGCTCCGATAAACAATGACCAACACTACTACTGGAAAACTAAATGGCCAATAAAAAAGAGTTGGAAAAAGAATTCTACAACCTTTGGAAAACTTCACAAGATGTTAGGTAATGCAATCTATATATAAACATTGTTAATAATTGAACATGCATTGGGCATCACCTTGAACATCAATGGAAAATGACTAAAACAGCATAAAGATTAAACTGGAATATAATAACAAAACATGAAGAATTTCATATGCCATTTTTCAAGGATGCTAGTTAACTACATCCAAATGATCAATGTGTTAAATCAATGTGTTTTTGACCATTGATTGACAGCACATTTAGCTCTTGGTTGATGTCATTTAATTTTCTACTTTGATTTCTGCTCTTGTACGTCAACTGGTAATACCATTTCATTTAGCTGGGGAAAAGAAGAAAAATAAATTAAAACAGCATCTAAATTTGCAAGGAAGGTATTTAAAAAAAATCTGGACTCTGACTTTGTGTGTATCTCAGCACTTAGACCCAGGTGCACACCAAAGAACAAAGAACAAAAGAAATATGTGATGTTAAAGTTGCTCCATTATTATTATTATTATTATTATTATTATTATTATTATTATTATTATTATTATTATTATTATTATACAACATTACAATTCATTTTTAGAGTAATTCTGATTTTTTTTTTCACAAAAGAATACATAAAGTATACTCCCAGATATGCAAAAGAAGAAAATTAAAGAATGTCATGTATGAAGTATTTGATATCATTTAATACACTTTACATAAATTATAGTCAGATATGTGGATGGATATGGGTAAATAAGCCCTTATTTGTAGGTTATAAACAAAATGTTTATGCAACTTCAAAGTTCATAGAGAAGCAAGTGAGTGAGAGAATAATATTATGCATCCTTGTTGGCATCCATCTTGGCTTCAGCCCAACTGAAGTCCTTTTAATTTCTGGTTCAGTGCTATTATGTCATTAAATTATTATTATGAAATTATGTCATACCAGTTAAAAAATAAAATATTTACAAAGACCTGCAGTTTTATCTCATATCCCAAACTTTTAAAAAGATTAGTCAAGGAGAGATGGCTTTTAATTGCAAGAATTATAAAAATTAGTATTATAAAAAAAATTATAAGAATTATAAAAAACATTCATAAGATGTGAGTCATAAAAGTAAAAGGAAACAAGTACCCTAAGGTACAATAGTATTTATTTATGCTTCTGTTTAAACTCACTGTACATCTTCAATGATGTAAAGAAATATTGTATTTCTTGAGGGAACAGTTAAACTCAAGGTTATCCATCATATATACTTTGAAATCTATTTTGTGGTTAAAATCCAAATATATTTTGATTATTTCTTTAAAGGAAAAAGAAATGTTTTTCCTTTATTTCTGTGTTCCTTTATTTTATTTTGTGTTTCCTTTATTTCTTCATATTCCATTATTTTAATCACTAATCTATAATAATGATATTTTTATCAATGTATCTTAGAGCCCAAACCTTCTGTTCCAAACGGACAGTTAGAGTAGGCTAATTAACAATTATTAAAACATCAGTTAAGCACAATCATATAAACATAAATTTAAAGATTTAAAATATGTTGAGGGTAATGCTAAGCTTTATCGTAAAAACTTCAAGTCAACAAGTAAAATAGAGTTGAAGGATTTTATGAAGTGTCCTTGTTTTTTTCTTTCTGTCAAAAATTTCTTAAGTAACATGACTGTTGCATAAGAAAAGAACAAAGATTCCATAATAAAAGTTAACTTAAATAACCCTCATTTTTTACAGGCCCAACACAACATTAGAAGCTTTGTTTATGATGCCAGATGCAATCAATCTTAATTTATTGCTCAGAGAAACAATGACTTCTATTGATAACAATAGTTGGGTAATAAACAGGATGAAAGAAACAATATATGATCTTTGAGCATCATGAAATATTACATAAAGTGATCTTACCTTGAACAGTTAAACATTTGTTCTGTGTCATCATTGGTGTTATAGGAAAAAAATGCTAACAAGGCCTCAAGATAGGATTGGGTATGTGATAACAAAATATAAACAGTTTAAGTACCATTTTTCAAGGATGCTGGTCAACTTCCAGCACTCAACTTACAATAGCAATAAGTAAGGCTAAAGAGATGAATGAATAGATCCACATCTGTTAAATAAATTTAGCAGCGGGGCTGGTGATCATGCAAAAGACAGGGCACTCCTACATATTTGGAAAATGTAAAGTTACATACAGCAGCACATTTTTTTCCTAAATCCCACTTATCCCACTTGACATTTGTCTTATTTAAAACGCTACCTATACATTTATACCATACACTCCTGCAGACATTTACAGAAATATCCCACAGATTTCCACAAAATTACAACTCACACAGAGATAACGATCCCTCATTATTCACTTAGGACACCATGAAATAATGGCGAGCCAAAAAAAACATATGAGAGAGGAAAATAACGTCTAAGTATACCTATGTAATAAGTTCTCACCCATCATCTCGTTTTCCTCTCTAACTTTGGTGACACAGCCGACAGCCTTTCTTTTAATTATTTTTGAGTGCATCGAACCTTATAGCTTTTAGGAACCTACTCTCTAAAAAACACTCTTTACCTGTTGACACCTGTTGCACTATTAGTAATGCATATTTATTAGTTTCATTGTTTGCCTGATAAAGGGACTGACTTCTGTGCATAGCATCGTAGTTCACTCATTTTCACTGAAGACTCGTCAATGACCAGCTAATGACGTTATTTTATTCCAGATGAGTTGCCATGTTAGTTGTTGTTTTGCTAATATACCTATTGGTGGGCTATTACTGAAGGTAGGCTGACTGTGTTGAGATGTTGAGGCATGGTTTAATTTCACAACAGTGACAAACAATGCTGAGGCTTCAGCTAAAATAATAGTTTCTCGCTGCCTGTCAACATTTGAGGGGCAGGAGACTGGATGCTGCAGCTGCTTCGTGAAGGCTTCGTGTTAAGTGAAGCAGGAGATGAAGAGGCAAGGGCTGGTGAGCCAGTCACACAGAATTTAGACCTGAAAATGCAGTTGTTGAACATTAAAACACATTTAACTGATGCCTCCATGGGATAAGATTAAAAACGATAATATAAATAAAAAGAAAAAAAAAGACAACGCTCACCAAAGTGGCTTTATGTAGTCAGAGGGGAAAGGGCAGGTGCTAAAGCAACATCTGGGGGTCTGCCTGTGCACATGCCTGCTTGCTCCATTTGCGCAATTTGCATTGCGCAATTGGAGTCAAAGAAAAACTATAATTACGTGCTATGATGTAAATATAGTCACCAACCATATATGAAAATCTGGGAATTAGATCCAGGACAGTTTTTTTTTGCTTGATCCTCCAAACTTTAAAGGGACTATTCTGCCTGTGGCCAATTTAAATTTTGTAATTTCACCAGAAATAACTTGGAATCTTTTAAAACAGCCATCAGTTAAGTCTCTTGGGATGAGATTCTAGGGCTAAAAGACGTTGATGCAGCTTATCACTTATTCCTAGGACATTAATTCTGCTTTAGAATCATCTCTTCCATTGATCATCTCAAAATCTAAGTTTAATTCATCTAAAGGGAAACCCTGGATCACTGAAGATTTAAAGAAATGTTGCAGCAGCTGCACCTACAGAGATGCGTGGGAAAGAGAGTATTATTTCAAACCCTAATGAAATAGCTGATGGTTTTGACAGCGCTTTTGTTAATGTTGGCTGTGTTCTGGCATCGAGTATCTTGGAAACCAGTGAGAATCCTTGTAACTTGATTAAAGGGCAATATCCTCCCTTCCATACCTTTGATCCTCCAACTATACAGGAAGTCCGTCATATCATCATAGAGTTGAAGAATTCAGCCCCAGGTCACGGTGGCATAAAGAGCATTTTGATTAAAGAAACCATTGATTATTTAATAATTTCAACCACCCTGGACCAAAGAAAGTTAGCCCTTGGGGTCTTTTTAGACTCAAGCAAAGCATTTGATACCGTCAATCACAGTATTCTGATCTCCAAATTTAAATAGATATGGAGTGGAGGATATTGCCCTGAACTGGTTTAAAAATTATTTAATTAATAGAGAATAATACGTGTCGTTGAATGGCTACTCTTCAACCAAATCCAGAATCATACAGGGGGTGCCTCAAGGCTCAATCCTAGGCCCTTTATTTTTTTTGATTTATATAAATGATTTAGCCATTTCTTGCAAACGTCTTCAACCAGTATTATTTGCTGATGATACCAATCATATAGCAACTCATAATGATTTCAACTATTTGACTGACTGCGTGAATGATGAATTATCATCTATTTCTAAGTGGTTTCAACTCAATAAATTAACACTTAGCGTGAAGAAATTTAACTTTGTTTTTTTTGTAACATCAATAAGTCTTACCCCATAGAGCAATCAAAATTATACATTTATGGATCAGAAATCATGCAAGGAAAAGCTACTAAATTTTTGGGAATATTAGCTAATGAAAGACTTAACTGGTCAACTCACATAGGCCTTGTTTGCAAAAGGTCCATGAAGATGATGGGCATATTAAGAAAAGTGTGTCTTCTAATTCATACTTCTGCTCATTTAACATTATACTAGATTTATAATATAATATATTATAATAATTATATAAGATTTATATTATAATAGATTAGATAAAGATTTTTGTTTCCTAATTTGAACTGCTGTAATATTGTCAAGGCAGCCTCATATCCCAACCATCTCAAGAAATTATGTTTTATTCAGAAGAGGTTCTTAAGATTCATCTCACATTCAAACAGATATGTTCCATCAACACCACTTTTCATCAATTATTCTATTTTACCAATTCATAAACTGAATATCTATCAGATATGTTTGTTCTCCCTGACACTTTTCAAAATGTCTTTATTTTCTCTTCAGATGTACATTCTTACTGTACTAGACAAAGTAATAATAATAATCTATATTTACCCATTACCTGCACAACACATCATCAATTTAACATGTCTTACAGAGGCTCGATGCTCTGGAATGGATTACCTCCCACTTTAAGATCCATATCTTTCCACACACTCTTTAAAAAGCAGCTTAAAAAAAACATCTTTATCACATCTAGTCACTTCCTGCCCTCTCCATTGCCTCACATCTTTATTCTACACCTTTCCTCTATGATCACTATCCACATATTTTTATTTACAATGAATTATTATGCATTTTATTTACATTGTCTTCCACTTGCTAAGTATTACTTTGTCTTCTTTTTTCTCATTTAACATTGGTTATTTTTGTACTTTGTCTCCTTATTTTTCAAAGTTTATTTGTTAGCCTTATAAATTTAAATTGATTGTAATTATTGAAAGAAGTGGACCTCCTGTACAAGCCCATTGGGCTTTGTTCCCTCCTTGCACCATTGATCTTTGATGTGTGCTATCTTTAAAGTTCACCCAGATCACCCAGGATCTTTAAAGTTAAATAGAAAAACATACATGAAAACACCTGAAAACAATGACATTGTGAAAACAGAGCAAACTTCAGCCATTGGATGCAGATGCAGATTACCTGAAGTAGTGGGTTGTGTTGGAGTTGTTTTGGCATCCTCCTCTGGAAGTGTCAAAGTTTGTATTTCATTAGAGGTTAAAGATGTAGTTTGTTATACAGAATATGATTATTGATACCATGGCCTGTGTGAACACTCTTCTGATTGGCTGACAGGTGTGCGTTAAAACCGTTTAATGCGCACAGTTTGGCTCAAGTTAAATCACCGTTTGAAATTAATCCTCCACCCAACTTGTAAACACAGCAACATGAAAGTACACAGATGTCAAAGCTATAGCCTACTCCTTAGCAAGTAATTAATATCCATTTATTTGTCATTGAATTTATTTATTTTCCTATCCGTTGAAGACGTGCTCTAAATTGTTAATATAAGATGGCTGTTGTAGCTGTCACTTTTCCGTTTATTTAAAACAAAAATGAACAAATGACAATGATGAATGACCAACTGTTAGTCTGTCATCTATTTAACCAAGTAGGCCAGTTTAGACACACACACACTACATTACCAATGCACATACAATTGTTAGATCTCATTTCCAGTGGTAAAATGCAGATTGCAGATTCTTGGGTTGCGTGACAAACCATTTTTAATGACCAGGGATTAAGATCCAGGCCACATGCCTTTATTTTTAAAGAATCACCAACTGCATCTGTAATATTACGTTCCCACTTGTAAGCCTTAGTGCTCAATTTGGATTTTTCTGAGGGGTTTTTTGTTTTTGTTTTTTTTAATGTAGCTGTTAACATTATTTATAAAAATGTGGCCAATATCAGATTCCAGTGTGAAGTGGTCACAGTCCTGAAGTAACCTGCATGCACAATAGAACAATACGACGTTACACGCAGCACGCTGTGGATAGAAGTAAACAAGACTACTCCAGTAGTGCAGGAGAGTGAGTGAATGCAGCCTGGACCTGACTCCTCCCATGTTCCCACCTCCTAATCAGGGCCTGGCAATATAAGGCACCTGTAGGCCTTTCCTCTCCCCTTTTCCTGCCTTATGCTCTGTACCTACCGTGGCTGCTTGTTTGCTTGCTCCAGGTACGTGCCAAACATAGCCTTGTTGTGCACAATTGTACCTGCCTTACTGTTTTCGTTTAGCATGTGCAATGTGTTGGCTGGCCAGGTACCAGGTTGACTTTCCTCCTGCTCTGCTGTATCCTTTAAAACGCAGACCTTGAGGTGGTGAGTAGGGTACTTCATCATAGTTTTAGTATGAAGTATTATCAGCCCCGCTACCTGTGTTTTTCAGCTCTTTTAGGTCCTCCTGCCACCTTTTACCACTGCTGCTTTGCCCTTTTGCTATACTTTGTTTTGCCTGCTTTGCCCTTTCATTTACTTTGTTTTGCCTGCTTTGCCCTTTGGCTTTATTTTGCCCTTTGCCTGTTTTGCCCTCAATCATTAATTTGTTCCACAGTTTAATTATTGTAGTATTGATTTGGGATTTTTTTTTTTGCCAGTTTTGCCTATTGTTATATTATCTCTTATTGAGTTCCCATAGTTGAGTTGAGTTATTTCACATTTGTTCAACCAACTGGGATCCATGCATTTTTGTTTGTTTTTAATTTTT
>JAPZDZ010013597.1:0-14494 GCA_029783805.1 Acanthurus tennentii | reverse complement strand
CAGGCATATGTTGACGTTTGTGATACACAAGCAACTCAACTAGAATTTGAAACAAGAGAGCAAAGTGCATCTGATTTGTGGCACAACTGTAGGAAAATCAGACTTACAGCAAGCTCTGCAAAAAAGGTTCCTTTACATGCAACCACAAGCAGTGAAAAATATCCATGTGAACACATATACCCCTCCTGTGGAGACTACGCAACTAACTATGGTCAGGAAAATGAAGTTAAAGCTTGTTGTCAACTGAAAGAGCAGGGCATGAACATCACTCACTAGGGCACTTTTATAAGCATTCAAGAACCATGGTTCTCTGCAAGTCCCAATGGGGTCACTGACTTAAGTGTGCTTCTAAAATTAAAATGTCCTGTGCCAACCCATCCCTCACTAACTGAGCAGCTAACTAAGAAATGCTGTGATATCAAAGTAGTAGATGGAGAGTTGAAGCTGCAGAAAATTGGCTGCAAGGCTTATTACATGCCGAATACAGCTGACAATGTTTTGCACCAGTGTAAAATCTGCAACACTTCTGATCTGGACACCCAGCAAGAATGTTTCCTTTACAGTGCAGTATGACGATGGATTTGTGAGGGAGCAAGTAAAGCGCTTGAGAGATTTTTACTTCTGTTACGATCCCATAAAACAGCTCGTACAAATGAGATCAAACATAACTACACAAGTCAAGAGTTACAATTAAAAATGCATGTTTATTAAGGCACAAGACAAACAGACAATGTGACCAACTCAAAAGACCAAAACAAACAAAAAAACCTGACTAAATGAACCCTTCCTCCCAAACTAACTAAATACTGGTGGGCCAGCCAAAAAGAACAAAAGAAAGGGAGCCACCACTGTCCAGCCCATAAGGGGCCAGCGGAACAGGGTTCTCCCCTCTACCCTAACATACCCAACTAAACCCTAAAAAATGAAAAGAAGCCATGAAAACTAAGCTACTGGACCCACCAGAAGAGAGAAAAAGAAGAAACCATGAACAACTACGCAAGGTCACACTGAGATCTCTCCTACGGCAGCAGCTTCTGCTGCTGCTGCTGCCAGGCCGGAAAATAAAGAACAAAAAACAATCCAGTAAGTCCATTATAAATAATATGTTCACAAATATTTGAAACACTTGTATTGATTCAGGGGTAATGCCTTTTGACATTTCTGATCATTTTCCTATAGTGTTATTCCTTGACACTGGTAGTACACAAAAAAGGTTGCAAAATTAAAGTTCTAAATGAGAGGACTTTACAGCAACTATGTGAAAGCCTTAAAGGCAAAAAATGGAATTCAGTTTATGATTCTAGTGTCCCTGACATTGCACATAATACACTCTCATGAAATAGCAGACTCCAGCCGGCGCACCACTCCTGAAAAGACTGTTGTATGCAGTACCACTGATCAAAATTCCAGGATTACTAAGGGCATTCTAAAATCTATTAAACATAAAAATAAACTGTTTAAATGATATATTGACAACCCTAATGATACAAATAAGCAAAAATATACTATGTAAAGAGATAAACTCACACGTAATACGCACGAGCAAAAGTATCTATTATACAGAACTTATGAAGACAGCACAGAGTGACAGTGAGAAATCTTGGAAGGTGCTAAACCAGGTCCTCTGTAGAGGCAAGAAAAGCACTGTACTACCGGCCACCAATACTTTACATAGTGCTGAAAATCTTAGTAATCATAGTAACTATGCTGATCTTGCTTATTCTTTTAACAATTACCTCATCTCTATTGGTGAAAATCTTTCTAACATTATGAACATAAAAAGCTCACAGACGACTAGAGCAGACAAAATTTGTTGTAAGATCCTGAAAGCCATTGAGAATGAAATTGCTGAGCCATTGGCTTACTGTAATAATCTGTGTTTAACATCTGGGATTGTGCCAAAAATGGCAAGAGTTCTGTCAGTCTTTAAGTCAGGAGTCAAAAATGATATGAATAACTATTGACCAGCATGTACTTTGCCCTCACTCAAAGTGTTGGAGAGAGTTGTGTATAACAGACTGAGTAGTTACCTTGATAAATTAAATATTCTCGTTCCTTCACAGTATGGCTTTCGGAAAAATAGCACCACAAGTATGACAATGCTTCATCTTATTGAACATATTAATGATGCCTATGAGGCGATTGTGGCATTGGCATTTTTTTTGGATTTGTCGGAGGCTTTCAACACTATTGATTTTGAAATTCTATTATTCAAATTTTATCATTATGGTCTTCAAGGCCAAGCACTAAATTGGTTTAGAAGCTACTCAGGAGGAAGAGAGCAATATGTATTTATAAATGGCCAAAAATCTTTAAGTAAACCTATAAATTATGGGGTCCCCCAGGGGTCCATCTTGGAGCCGCAACTTTTTTATCCTGTATATGAGTTCATGCACTCCTCCAGTGTTCTACATAAAGTGTTATGTGCTGATGATCATAATTTGTTTTGTTGTTCAAGAATCCACTCCAACCACATTCATCATCCTTACAATAAACCCCATTTTTGCCACTCTTTTGTGTCTGTGTTCTGCGTTTGGGTCCTCCTAGATTGATTTGTAACAAATAATCAGGCCCAATGCTGGAAATTTCTGTGACACAACCAAATCATGTGATAACTGACCTGAGTTTGGAGGGTCAGATCCCGGAATTAGTAGCTGCTCTCCATCTGAACAGGTAACAACTGTAAAAACAGTCACTCTGACCTCTATGCTGGTTGCAAATGTTGAATTAGGTTTTGGTTTTCAGCTCAACCTCTGAATGCTGCATATAGGCAGTTTAATTAAGGTTTCAAATCCAAAATCAAATTACATAAAATATGATAATAAAAATAATGATTATGACTATGATTATGATTAATAACGAGAAGAATGATACAAGCAGTTACTTTAAAACCACTTTAATAGATTGTTTGGCCATCTGAGGGCACTGTAACAAGCTGCAAAGCTGTCAGTATACACTCATACACCAGTTAAATAAGCAAACAATTGCTTCAAGACACATCAAACAGACACTGAGCAACAATGGCATGAATATCCACTCTGATCATCAAACAGAAAGAGGGAAAATACCTAAACTCTGCATTTTTAAGAGGAACTATAGAGTCATGGTAATTTTTTCTCTATTGTCAATAGGAAATATTAAGTGAGGCAGCTTTAAAAACCCTCTACCACAGTATCCAGTGACTCATGCGTCCAAATCCCAGTTATGTTGTGATCTTTTTGAACTTTGACTTGTTAGCACATAACTGTAAATAACGAAAAAGACCAAAGAGATGGGTTTAGAGTGACACAAAGCAACACTGCAAACTCATAGCTCGGCCCTGTCTTATAATCCATCTGTGAACTTTGTTAAATACCAAATGACCGTCAGTGGATGAAAGGAGAGTTTACTTTATAAGTTGAAGCAGAGAAGGAGCAAGGTGCAGCTCTCCTTTGTAGCCATTTGGAGGCAGTATGCACCTACTGACATAGAAAAGTAGATTGCCTGTCCAACAGTGTAATTGTAAGCTTTAACTCCCTGAAAGAAGAGATAAAAGGCACTTTCTAGAGACAAAATGTAATTTAAGCAGGGAAGTACCTATTTTTTCACAGAGACTGTGAATACATTACTTTACAAAAGATTTATTTATTCAACAGAGGTTGACAAAACAGAATTATCCCATTTTGTGACATTTTTAATCATCCTTTCTAGTTGTCTACAGTTATTATTGACAGTGATGATAATCAGCACCAAAATCATTCAAGGAAAATATATGCACCTGAAGTTTCAAACCTTTTTATACCAAATATAATGTCTTATACCAAAAAGGAGTTGGGCAACAGAACTGATAGATATTATTTTATATCAGCCTTCACAATGTGGACTAAAGCACCAACACCTCCTACCGTTATTAAAATGTAACTGTGTCCCCAGGCACCTTTGTGTAAAATGCAAATGTTGAATGCAAAAGAAGAAATGCCTTGTGCACTCTGACTTACCCCCACACCCACTGAGGGCTTCTTTCTACTGAAAAACATGGCAATGTACATGAATGACTTGTGATTTACATAAAACTATTAGTATGCCCTCACCTCTGGCACAGCCTCTACTTGACATTAGAGCAGCAGATTCATTGTTAATTATATAACAGCTGGTGTCAATCTGACCATAACCATCAAGATGAGGATAATTATAGTAGCTCCTGTTATTTAAACCATAAAGACATCAATGTATCACAGAGGATCTTCATCTTACAAGCAGCAATAAAAAGAGAGAAACTGTTACCCTGATGTTTGTAACCTGATATTTAGCTTTGTTTACATGCTAGTTTATTTTAAAATGTAAGAATAAAATTTTGCTCTAGCTTGTCCCTCTAATTTATTACTATTTGAACACCAATTTTACAGTATTAATAAACACTGAAAAGTTACTTTATAATTAACATTAGCCACATCACTTATAAGTTTTACACAGTATCACCTTGTGAATTTTGGCTAATTTGTTAGTAATCAGCGACCAGCAGACATGCAGCAACATCATCATTTGCTATGAGTTGTGCTTTGGACATGTGATAAAATAAAAAAAATAATATTTACTCTCCTTTCAGCCCTTTTTGTGGCCTCCATTAATCTCTTAGGAAAACATGAGACTTCTTAGCTGCTGATAACTTCGCAATGCTCAAAAACTTGTTCCTAACTGTGTCTGTATGTTTGGTGCTCAATAGGTAGCACATAGTGTTTATGAGAGCTCTTTTCACTAAGAACGGGCTGCTTGTTTGCTAGAAATAATTTCTATGAGAGCAGTGAATCTGAACCAAGAACAGCCAAAAGTTAAAGAGTGTAAAACCAAAAACAGTAAGCTGAAAGGCTCTTAAAAGCTTAAAAGAGCTACAAAATGTTGCCTTATCACATTACAAATTTGATGCAGAAATATTATAAAGCATATCTGCATTACTCGGACATTAACATTTGACTAGTTTTAATGTCTTTTTTCATGTCTTATTTTAAATTTCAAGACAAATAAATACTTTGATGTTTTGCTTGTTTTTGCAAGTTGAAAGAACAAGTTTTGGACAGTGAGTCGAATCATGGAAAGAGAATAAAAATATCATTTATATTGCATACAGTTTTCAGTATCTGAAGTCTGAATATCTGCAAATATATAATTAAAAGACATTCTGGATATTCACTTGATTTAATTGATTTAATTTGACAAAAACTTTGCTCTGTGACTTCAAGTACCCTAATTCTAACTAATACATGAGCCTAGACCAAATTTTTCCCTTATTTTTATATATGAGCCACAATAAAAACAAAACTAATGGTGTACAGTAGGCAAGCTATCCTGTAAAATTGTACTTAGGCACAGTGGTGCTTAATGCTAATTTCAGCATGCCAAAATGCTCAAAATACTAATAGAGTAGATATTTTCGAATGTGTGTCTGTCCAACAGCCATTATTTTCCCTGCTAATGGGCTCTAGTATGTCACGTCCTCAGATGCAAGTTTGCATAGGATGAACATTGTAGGACCGTAGTATGGTGACATATTCATGTCCCATAATGGACAGTTGTTATGCGAGAGTCAAGTTGTCGGGATAAAGTTGTGTTGGTGAGTAATACCATCAGTCAGTCATAATTAATATGAGCGCTAAAGGGCAAAACATAACACAGTAGACAAACGAAGATGTTTAAGGTACAGGCAAAGCAGGCTAATTGCTCTGTTGCTAGCTGTGGGAAAACCATCGTAAAAGTCTCTTTCTCCTAAAATCTGACCAAGTAAACACACAATTCAAAATTGGCCCAACCACTTCAGCCTGACCACAGCACAACTATGTCACCTGCCCCTAACATATATGCCCACCTGCAGCATCGTATCTGAGGGGTGCAGAGGGGTGCAAATATACACCCAGTTTCCACTTACATATGTTTATGGAGAAAATTCAACTGGAAGTCAACTCATTCCTATGGAAATATCTATAATATCTGATGTGCCTGCAAATCTCCTCCCCTAATATTTCAGTCCGATTTTATCTCGAGTCCTTTCAAAAAATTGAACTTTGAGGTAGATTTTGGAGAGACCGTGTGACGGTAATCCAGCTTAGCTAACAGGCTGCTAACTCACTTACAGGCTATTTTCCTTAATTTAGTTGCCTATGTTGATTATCAAGTGAGTTTGAGTGATAAAAAAGAACTTGTTCATGTAGTTTTAACACACTGTGAAGTTGAGTAAGGTCATTCTGATAATGGAGAATGCTAGAGTACATGCATATCAGCCATATATATTTTTATGAAATATTTCACAGCACACACAATGTACCTAGAAGGCTAACATCTTATTTCTTATTTCTTGCCATGCAATATTGGTCCTGTTTCTGTCCTGGTAAAGCACATTTTAAAAACTCTTAAACATCGAAAAGCTGACAAAATTAGTGTCCATTGTTACAGGTAGTTCCTATAAAGTGTCTATCCATCCATAAAAAATGCAGAAGGGGCATCATGTGTATATGGACTTACAGACATTAGTCACATTCGTAAGTGGAAACAAAGTGTTAGTCTCAATCAACTTTTGGCCCAGATGCAGTTTGTATTAACTGGAGTAGCTCATGTGTTAGGCAGAAAATGATTCAAAGCTAGTCAGCACTACAGATCTCCCAGGTAATTTTGTCAAAATGTAAAATTAGTTGCATCGTCTGAAAGTTGAACTTGGTGTGTGCATTACATACTCTCTAAGCTAAGAAATTATGAAATGCAAGTACGTTAGCAGGTTAATTTTGCTAATCACCAGCACTTAACTGTTCAACAGAAAATTAGCCAATGCCAGATTCACTCTGGTTTTAAAATGACTTCAATCTTCTTCACTGCCGTGTCTGACGTTTATGTATCATCTGCTACGTGGCTGGTCACAACTTACTTATAAAGTCCTGTGCGCTTCCATTGCACCTCTCAACCCAAAGGTTGCCACCCAAATAGTCTGGAACACAGCAAATCAAAAAAAAAATCCTGCATATTATACCTTTAAAAAAAATCACATATATGGGACAGAATGCATCACATCTTTGCTCATAAGCCACAGTTAATCGGTTGTTGTTGGCAGAAGCTTCTGTCATTAAATAATTGTGTCAGAATATCTTTTGCTCTAGCTCGATAACAGGAGCTAACCGGCTAAATTTTTTAAGCTGTTTGCTTTGCTTATTAAAGGTAGGCAGCAAGTACAGGATCAGCTCAAAGGTGAAAGGGGAAGTTACAACACAGCTGTCATAAAAAAGTGACATGGACATCATGGACAGTGTGACTTTTAATAAGAGTTTTATTACTATTATAGTTTAAAAAAAACAATATCCAATGAAACTATGTTTTCATCACGGCAAGAATAAATAAAGAACATGTCTACAAATTATCATTTTATTATTTATGTCACATCTGAGGACTTTGTGGTGCCATAATTTACTCAAAGTATACAAATTACTGAGTATGCTGAGTCAGCTAGAGTGAACAAATAAAATTTACATGTTAATGTTTTATTCCTGCAATAATTTAATAAACTTATCTGTAGCTAAAACAGCAATAGCAGTGGAACTAGTGGTAAACTGCGATTGGATTGACAGCTTAATGGACCAGCCCTCTGCAGCTGGGTGGAGGAGGCGTCTGTGGTTCCTGACTGCTCACTGTTACATTTTGTAGACCTACATGGTAAAAATATGATCCAAGGTTTTTTGAATGGCAAATATATTTGCTGAAGTGAGAACCCCTATTAAAATTTTGAATCAAATGTAGAAATATAGACTTTATGTTTCTTTGCTGTGCAAAATTAGGTCAGTGATTGCTGAGGTATACTATGGTCAAGAGCAGAAATGCCTCCTCCAGCAGGTGAAAGAGAAGACTGGGATCCTCCTACAGTACACACAAATCAAAAACAGTTATGCCGGGTGATTAACTCAACATCTAGTTCCAAAGGTTGGCTGAATAACTGCAAAATATGCAATGACTGACCTTGAGGATATTGTTCAGGACATAAAGCTGTTCTGAGGCTTTGTGAATGCGGATGGAGCCTCTACCAATCTCACAGCCATCTAACACCAGGTCAAAGTGCTGACCACGTACCTATGAATAACAGAGGACATCCACAGGGATTTATGCATTCTTCCTCAGGGATGACTTCTGCTTTGACTAAAATCATGCTTAGCTCCTTAGGACAAATCACAGACACATGAAGAACATAGACGTGTGGACACAATTACGTAAAAGTAGGGACAGAGAAAAGGATGAGAGAGACCTGCCTGGCCACACTGAATCTTAGCTGTTTGTTTTAAGCTTTTTCACATCTTTCCCAGTGAATAGTCCCTGCAATCAGACATACAACATAAGACATAGAAAGATATGAAAAGGTCAGCAAAGACAAGAATGGCAACATGCAAATATCAGCAAACATGTTTTATTTATTATAATTCTGTTTGGTATAAAACAGCCTTTGGTTTTCACTATTAAATAAAATTATAGTACTATTAATATAAAATTGACTTGACAATGTATGCACAAAAAGCTCTGATGGATTTCATTTAACAGGAAATAGTTTTGTTCCTACTGTTCCACTGGGGACACAGATGGCCTGAATAGAGCTTCATAGTTGGCTGAGAGTTGATCTAAGGAAATCAATATCTGTAAATAGGAAAGGCTTGGTAAGGGCGCACAGTCATCAGCTGCACAAACAGAATGATTAGAAGACAGACAGGTATTTAGAAGGAGATTTGTCTGCTGAGCCCACAGACATACTCACAGCCTCCTGAACATATAGTGAATAACACTCAGAGGAATATTTTTGGCCAGTAACAGTAATGGTTGTTTAGTTTTAAATCAGCTGACAACATCCATCAGTTTGACTGGGTAAACACAGCCCACGCTCATTGTGATCTAGCAAGGCTAAACGGGCATGTTCAGCATAAGCATCAACAGTTGAGCTGTCAACAGTTGAGTGCTCTACTTTTCTGTGACGGGAAAGGATAAACTCTTTGGCTGCTGCTCTGGAAACAATGTGTAAAAAGCCAACAGTGTGCAAGCAAAAGCAGAGAAGAAGAAGCCTGTGAGTCAGAGTAAAAGGAAGTAAACAATGCAGGACCTAAAACACTCCAGACATTGGCTTTGTTAATGTTTTACAAGGAAGGAAATTAATTCCACCCATTTATTAGAGCTCAAGGACACACACACACAGTGCACTTTGATGGGTAATACTGAATGTAAACATAATACTTGTTTGTTTTCACAGGGCACCTTGAACCTACAAGCAGTCAGAAACCAGACCAGTCAGTTCACCAGAAAAAAAAGAGTCTTGGTTTCATACAAGGCCATGATACACTTTAAAATGCTGCCATGTTCGAGGCTACGGTAGTAGTAAACGAACATGGTACGTTTAAGTTGAATCAAGTCAAGTTCAAGACAAAATGCATAAAAAACTGAACTATCCAGAAAACATTAAAAAAGAAGCCAGGGACTGGTATTTTGAGAAGAAGAATTTTTTTTATCAGTTTGGATCCTTACAAGAGTAAATAAATAAAGCATGGATCAATGAACTAGAGTCAAACCTGACTTAAGTTGCGTGGTTTTTATTTGTTTGTTTGCTTGTTTGTTTGTTTTATCAGCTGTTTTCAAATTCTAGTTGAGCTACATAAACAAATCCGTAAAGAAATTATTATATCATTTATATAGAGAAACAGATATCATTCGACAGAGATAAAGATAGGTGCAGCTCTCAGACCAGCACATCTGTTAAATGTAAGAAAGTTTCACATGAAAGCTGTGATGGATAATTATCATTTTGCCATATACTGTCTAAGCTATGAATGGATAAACCGCAGCAGGAACCTTTTTTGCAATTTCTAGCAACAAATTAAAGACCCTGTAAAGGCAATATTGCGATTTTCTTGGTAACATGTTATTTTTGATTGTTTATGTGTATAGAACTTATTTTGAAACTATGAAAACTCCACTTTAACTCCAATCTTTAAATATTTGTCATTTTTAAAAAGCGGTGTAAAGTGGGTGGGACTTTTAGAGGAGTTTGGAGATGTCAGCCATCTCCAACCAGTCAGAATTCAGAACAATGCTAGCTCACTATTGAAATTCACTCTAACCAGCAGCTTAACAGCAACACACAGGGGCTCCACTTGGTCTGGAGAAGCAGCAGCTTTTATAAACTGAAAACTGGGACTTTTACTGCACATTTACTGTTAAGCTAACAACTCTTACTGCTAGGGGTAGACCCGTTTCTCTGCTATGCTCTGAATACTCCAATGCATTTACTCTCACTGGTATCACCTGCTTGCTCACTCTTGCTCGACCATTCACACTGGGCGTTCACATCAGTGGTTCACACGTACACACACTGCACCGTCTCTTAAAGGAGCTTAACACTGCGCTAGGTTATACATATTACTAATGTTCAGTGGTGAGATAGAGAAGCTGGGGGCGGCCATGTTTCAGACCTTGGTGATCTGCTGACTGTTCAGAAAGGCATCATGTTTCCTCGATTGGGCATGGTCTTTGCTGCTTACGCAGAAACACCCACAGCATTTCAGAGCAGAAAAAAATACTTATTTTTCAATGATTTTGAAAGATTATCTTAAACACTTTTCTGTTTTCAGTCATTCAAATTTGGCTGGATGGGTGATAACACATCTCTCTGAGGTATGATAAATTCAGAACACATTTTCTCTAATACTTTGCATAGACTTTAATGACAAATTCAATGTTATGTAAGGTTTTTATCATAAAGGTAGTAGCTATAGATAAGTCTGAGAGAATGACTACTTTTCACAAAAAATTATCTTATACATATCACAAGAAATGTATACCTATAAAGATCACAAAAAAACAAATCATTCACATACAAAACTTGTCATTGTTGACCTTCATTACAGTAATAACACTACTTGTGTTGAACAATTACAGTAGGGCACATTTTTGACCGAGCATAACACGTAATGACAATCTTGTCAAGGAATATCATGTCTTCACCCTTGCACGGAAGCATTATACTAATCTGTGCTTTTTCCGCTGATGTACTTATTGCAGATATTGTCAAGCACTCTTTCCACATAAACTCAAATGTTGCCATCTTTTCACGTTTCCCTAGACCAGTGAAAACTACATTTTGTATGGATTCACTTGTACACCTGGGATCCACTGCAGCCTCAGTGTGTCTTTTACTGTGAAGTCCTGGCAAATAACTCAGAGAAGCCAGCCCAACTACAGTGGTTTCAGTGCACCAAACATTTGGAAGTGTTGGTAAAACTGGGGAATTTTACAAACGAAAGTTGTTGGAATTTAAGTCAGGTCTGTAATGAAGACAGCCGCAAGTGTGTCAAGCAAAGCACTGGCGGCGTCTTAAGGCATATCTCTACCTGTGACTAAATCAAAAAGGCCTCACTCTATTGTCGAAGAAGAGTGATTGTTTTATGATTTATTTTTATTTAGAATTTTTATTTAAAAGAACAAAAATGCAGGAGAACTATTTGAAATATGATAACTGTAAAATGTTTACGCACTAATATAACAGAGATATGAAAATGATTTTAATCAACGTTGCGTTTTTTATGACCACTTTTGTTGAATCATCAATACATACAAGTAAGGGGGTAACCATGGTATGCCAAAAAAGCTCAGGGGCTACACAGGATGAAAAACATCGGGAACCACTGCTCCAGACCATTGTCTGTTTTTGTGCCATACTACCTTTCATACTAAAGAGTAATTGCTAAAGATAAATTAATGAGATTTTGTTAAGATAGATAAAGCAAGTCTGAGCGCTTAACTGCTACTGGCTACAGCAAAAAAAAATCAGTATGGCCGACTTTCCGATAATGCAGACATTTCTATGTGTACCTAGTAGAGATAATGAAAGGACACAGATTAGGACTGTAAACTAATAATTTACTTCTAAGTACACACTAAAATGAATTGAAAATCAGCACCTGAACCAAAGGATACCTGGTTTTAAACAAAAGTATAAAACATCTACAGTAACAAGAAGCCAGCTCTTTGAAAGTGAAGTATGGTGGCAAAATAGAAACCTATGTCATTAAAAAAATTGCTATTTAAGCGCATTTTCTTCTCTTTCCCATCCCACTTCTGTCTTACCTGGGTGAACTCAGGCTACCTGTCAGGTTTGGAGCCTGTAGCTTTGTAGGCCATCTAAAAGTACCTGTTACATTGACAAAAAAGGCTGCTGACTGTTATCTGCTTCTGGGTTACTGGCTGCAGTATATATGTAAAAGAACCAAAACATTAAATCTGCTTAATTAACACTGAGTATTCCTCTGTGCAAGGCTGTCCTCACCTGTTTACACCTCCAACCATCAGAGAAATGGATCCTGCTCCTTATACCATGAAAATTGCAGAGGTATTCTCTTACCTTCATCATCACCTGGGATTTCAATCTCAGGCTTTTCTGCATCTGAGAGGGTCTTAGGTCAAGGCAGCGACACTGCATACATAACGCTTCTGAATTCTGTTTACTCAAATAACACGGTCATTCAGGGTAATAACCAGTAAAATAGTTGCTTGAGCATTTGTAGTTGTGGAGTTGTGGAATTAGGGTTGTGTAGTTATGTTTTTGTGTATTGCACAAATTCTTCCCGTCCACTCAACACATCCATTCATTCATAAAAAATGACAAAGTCTTGCTTAGGTAACATGAGATGTTTCCAATGTATTTCTGATTACTGCAAATAAAGAGGTAGGAAATTTAGCCATGAAAAAAAAAGATTGAGACAAAGATGTTCACTGAAAAGGGTTTCACATTTGATGCATGTTGTGCAAAAAGGTACAAGTAAGAAGTGTGTGCCATTATGAAATCTAACAACAATGTGTGATGTGAACACAATATGAGCTCAGTACAATACAAGTGCTAAGGGAGGGTAATGACATACATTAGCCACTTAACTGACATCTTCTGTGTGAGCGGAAGTGGTCCTTGCATGACAGCAGCTTCATAGAAGTGCGAGACAACAAGCGGTAGCCATTACAACTGATAACAACTCTGCAAACAAATTTCCAAGAGCCTATGGAGCTATACAATAAATACCTAAAACCTCCTTGTCCACTGTGTTGTTTTGTTTTTCAGAAGTTATTCTTCTGCTTTTAACATCCTGCAGACAGAAAGAGTGTTCTTCTTCTTTGTTTTTTCGGCTGGCTAGATGTGGTTTAGTGCATTGCTGCCTCCTGCAGGTAAAAAAACAACACAGTTGGTCTCTACAAGTGGAAATGTTGTTCGTGTTTATTTGCATATAGAAATCGAACTAATCGCGTGTGTTCCCACCTGGTATCAACATGCATCTCCAAATGCATCTCCAGTGACCACATGTGATCGGATCTCACTCCCCTGTTCTATATGCAGAACAGGGGAAAGAGATCCGTGTTCGGATCACCCAGGATAGACTGAAAAAACAGGTAAAAACAGGCTCAAAGAGTAGGACTAGACCACACTCTAAACTTCAATTTATGAAGACCCAACAATTGAGAGCAATTCCCACATGAGTAGGCACTTGGTGACAGGGCATGGAGAAATTCCCTATTAACAGGCAGAAACCTCAGTGCAGATCCAGGCTCAGAGGTGGGCAGTCATCTGACTGTACCAGTTGCGTTAAGAGGGAGAGAGAGAGAGGGGAGAGAGAAATAGAGACAGAGAGAAAAAGAGAGAGGACGGGAAAGGAGAGGGACAGAAAGAGAGGGGGAGACAGAGAGGTACAGAAACAGTGATACAACAAACACTATAACTGTAGAAATGTAACTATAAAAGTGATTGTGCATGATACTATGAAGGTTACATATGAATGGACAATAATATTAATATTAATAATAAACTTTAAAGGAGACATCTGCATGACGATCATAGTGGAAAGTGCAGCCATTCTCAGTAGTCTAAGAACAATCACCCAGGGGAATCTGCAAGTTGAGAGAGCAGAAAAGACTCCGGGGAAGGTGGCAATTTAGTAACAAGCATTGGTAGAATTTAAGTGCAAGGCAGATGGAGTGAGACAGGAGGAGAGAGATAGAAAGTAGAGGAGAAAATGAGGTGGAGAGAAAGGGGGAGAGGTAGGAGAGGAGAGAGAAGGGGGGATCAGAGAGCTGGTGCACCTTATGCTACTTGTGATGGAGGAATCAGACTTATAAAGTGTGTTTGAGCAGCTCAGATGTCTGAGTTCAAGTCTCTTCCGCTGCAGGCATCCTTGACTTGAGGTCAACGTTAAGCTCTGATAGCAGAGAGTGTGAGCTCTCAGTACACTGAATGCTCTCTGCAGCGGATATCAGATATAATTCAATTCAATTCAATTTTATTTATATAGCGTCAAATCACAACAAAGTTGTCTCAATACACTTTACATATAGAGCATGTCAAGACCACACTCTATAAATACATTTATATTTTAAATTTATAGGAACCCAATAATTGAAAGCAATTCCCACATGAGCAAGCACTTGGCGACAGTGGCGAGGAAAAACTTCCTTTTAACAGGCAGAAACC
>JAPZDZ010013548.1:0-14504 GCA_029783805.1 Acanthurus tennentii | reverse complement strand
ATACCCTCTGGAGTTGGTGGAACCAAATTCAAGCTAGGAGAGTAAATATTGCCAGGTGGTCATTAGAGGGATGTCAAACAAATGCTAAGGTTGCTCCATGTCAACTGACAAAGCGAGTAACTTTGAAACACAGTTCTAGTCATTGTGGGGACATTTCCATAACAACTTAATTTTTATAGCTATTCCTTTTTGATCATCTAGGTCTTAAGATCCCCAGCCTAGTAACGCATACTGCAGCTAACCCTGAATGGGCCTCTCTTCAACAGAAAAAAGCAAGTGAATTTTAACATCTCAAACTGCGTTGATAGCTTCTTTACAATAATAAACACACAATGAAATCACTTTAGAAATCTATACACAGAATATGCATCCTATGCCGTTGTATTTTTTTTAATAATTAAAGCTTTTTAAAAATTATTTTCAAATTATGCCAAACTGACTGCTCTGTGTGGTTTTTTGTTTGTTTGTTTGTTTTTTAAATGAGAACACAGGCGGTACTACTGACAAGGCGTTTCTCACACTTTCAGACAGTGTTTTCTGTAGGAGAGCAGAACATCCTTTGGTGCAACTTTGTTTTTTTCACTTTTTAAACTTTTACATGCACAAACCACTCACACAAAAACATAACATAATAAATATGTTATATTGCATAGACAAAAAGACGGTAAAACCCCCAAAAAGCAAAATGCAGCCTCCGAAAAAAAAGTCAACCTATGTAATTTAGATTATCTCATTTGGTAGACAGTAAACACCTTTAGATTTAATATTTACTGCCTATACTTATACACTTCTGAAAATGTCTACCAAGGAGATGCATGAGTAACACTCTATGTATGTGTATTTATTAGAAATCACACAAACTGCCATCTCTGTCTTTTTGTTTTCTCACCTTTGAAAGAGCTCCTCCTCCTTGGCCCTGAGGTTTTGTTTAAAGTCTCCCTTGGAGTGGTTGATTCTGGTATCACAGTTTAGCTTCTTTGGCTTGTAGCAGAACCACGGATCACCTGTGTAGAGGTCAGTATAGTTGCACACTGGTTGGTGTGTTGGACGTAAACAGACATTACATATGGAAACTTCAGAGAGCAAGAATGAGTGGAAGCTGCTCTGGAAGTTAATCCTGTCTGGCTGTTCACTGGTCAGCCTGCGCAGCACTGTGACAGCCTCACTAGGATGAACCAACATCACCTGAGAAAACAGAGAACCAGAGTTTTCAAGTCAGTATATCCATTTCATCAGTAGAGACAAATGAATGAATACTAAATTGCATATTTTGTTTAAGGCTCACTCCAAATTAATCTTGAAATTTCAATCTCTTGAGAACTGACCATTCTTGAAATCCCACAGCTGAAGAGCGATTGTCCAATCAAATTATTAACAGTGGCAACAGTAGGTAGCTGTGTTGAGCTTAGGATTTCCTTACATATTGAAGTAATGTTTGTGTTTATTTTAAATAAATTTTAATACTTTTTATATTTATGATGATTTTAGAAGTAAATGTGCTATAAATTAACTAAAAAGTCTGTCTGTAAATTTATGCATGAATGGCTAACTTTATGCCGACAATGCAACTCTAGGTCTGTAAATTCAGGGAGAGGCATATTTTACAGTACATTTTGTGGGTTTGCAGGTTACATTAAGAAAATTCCATGATTTGCTTTTCATGCCATATACTTTTTCTCCAACGTGCAGGGCTATGCTGCTAGAGATAAAGCTAACATTTGCAGCCCTGCTCTGTTCTGTTAGATTCTGGGAATGACCTAGTAAAATACATCAGCCAAACAGGTTCTCTCAGGATGGAATAATAGCCTGATCTTAGATCATTCTTATAACAGGGATGACTAGCTTTACACTACATCTGAGGATCTCTGCTGTTCACGAATTTTTATGTCTTCTTAAGGTTTCAATAGCCAGTGAGGTTACTGACTTTCTTTGCTGGGAACATGATGCTTAGCCTTAGTTCTTTAGTTGATGTATATAGTCCTCCATTTTTCAAAAACATATTTACAAGTTTTTAAATTATTATTATTTATTGTTATAATTGTTACAGGAAAACAGACGTAAACAACATTTGAAACCCGTGATAGAGCCAACATTAGCCTATAAGCTAGCTGGATACAACTAATATAATCTGCTGGTGACAAAATGTACAGTTGCTGGCTGGAAGTAAGAACCAGCTTTTATCTGAAGTCAAAATCTGATTATTTTGGGGATTACTAAAAGCAGCATTATTATTTAAGAGATCCTGGGCTTAGTGAACAGTCAGTTAGATGATTGATGAAAACACCACAGTACAATTACATTTAAAATGATAGCTTTAGGCATTACCTCAACCTGTGCGCTTCCTTCCCAGAGTAAAGAGAATACAGCGGAGTAAGAGCCATTGAGATGATCCACCACTTGCCCAGCCACACCTGCACTAAGTGTCGGCTCATGCAGCCTGGCAAGTAAGACGTCACCCCCGAATTTTTTTGGATGGCCCCTGAAATCATACATTTTGATCATAACCTTCAGCTGATCCCCTATGTTCCACTGTCCTCCATTCTCTGGAAGAATGGTGAATGTGCTGTGGGCAGGATCACTGGTCTGCTCAAGGGAAAAAGGGGATGGCAAAAGAGGAGTTTCAGGCCAAGTAATGGAGTCCAGCAGGAGACGTTCCTCCAGAGCATCCTCATGTGACAGTGGCTTGAAGGTACAAAAGTCGTGATTTGTGTTCGAGTCAGTGGTATCTTTTGGGTTGGTGGTGGTCTTCACGTGAAACTGGCAGAGGGTTAAGAGAGAGACAGTGAAAGAGATGCCTCCAACAAATTTGCTGAAAATAAATAATAAGCAAATAAACCAAACAACACAAAAGAGCAAATAAGGAATAGTTTTGCATCTACAAAGCACAAGTTTACTGAGTGCTTTTAAATATTGTTAGGAATCCTTGATCTCAGTTTTATGTTAGTTGTTGGCTGCAGGAATTTCTGCCTTTAAACTTTCCTTGGCCCATACTATGTTGTTAAAAATGACCAATTTTGATGCATTGGTGCATATGCATAGGATAGTTATAGCTATAGCTGCAGTTAGTGTTGGAATGTTGGCGTGCAGTGTGTGTATTCAATGCACAAAACTGAAACTACTTTTTGTCATCCTTTTTGTGGTGAAAAATACTGTCACTGTAAGGCTCTACTCAACCCTTTAGTCCCATTTCATGGCTATTTTTGAAGGCAGTGTTACACTGAAGACAGTGATCAACTCTCTGAGTAAAGTGTTTACCAGTGAGACTTGATCCACCCAAAAAGAGAAAGATGGATGTGGGCCAGGAAAGAGCAGCACAATGAAGGTATCACTATTTAATATGCGAGACCTAACACTGAACTGGTGATGTGCTTTTAACCTGGGTTAGACCTGTTTTTAAGTCAGATGTCACTCTGCTAAAGGATCCAGTTTATAATTAACTAATAAACTTGAGAAATTTTCCGTGATATTAGCAGTAATGGGATTAGAAAGTTTATGAATTGCGTTTACATTTCTGTTCATACTGCCAGGCTACCCTGCTAATTTACATTGTTTTGGAGCCAAATTACTATAGATTTAACACTACATTTAAAGTATTTTATGATGATGTTGTTATAAAAATCTGGTTTTAGGAAGTGCAGTAACTCTCCATTTCAATAAGCAATGGGAAATGATTTTGTCTTAAAGGAGATCTTCACTTTGATTGTAGTTTTGAAATTTCTTGTTTAATAAGGTGGTTTCTCTATTGCGTCATGTTTTGTACCCCTTTCTGTTTGTGTGTAGTTTCCTGCCCTTCTGATTGCTCATGGGTTTCACCTGACCCTCATTTGTCATTTCTCATTTAAGTATATTAAGTCTTTTTTTCCCTCTTTTAGTTGGCAGCTGGCAGCTTTGTGTATTCCTGTTTCTAGTCATATGATTCTCCAGTTTTCCTGCATTTGATCCCTGTGTCTTATCATTTTTTTTCAACGCATTTGGATTTTTTGTTAAACTATAACAATTAGTGGCTCTTGAGAAAATAACATGTTTTTCTTTTAAATATGTATTCATTGCCAAAGCATTTATCAGTAATACATTTAAAAAGATCTGATTGTGTTGTGTGGCATGTTCTTGAATTTTTTTGTTTATACCTTTTTATTATTAACAGGAAGAAAAATGACCTTTGGTTAAAATAACAGAATCTTTTTCGTCTCAGCCAGCTGAGGGGACATCAGTTGCTTTAACAGCAGCTGGCAAAGGGCCACTATAAACAAACTTGTGCTGCAACTATATACTGTAAATGTCAATGTCATGTTGTTAAAGGTATTAAAGCACAGGGAAACACTGTACTCTTATTCCCTGTATCTTTTAGTAAGCTAAAGTGAAGACAGATTTTTCTTTTGTCTCTTTCAAGAGAAAACACAAGACAGGTAATTTACAAAGCAGATTTGTCTGTTGTTGCAGACAAAACCGTGACAGCAGTCTGCAAAGCAGTGTTTCATAACACTGACTGTGGCCACCAATTAGTTTTCTACTTCAAATCACAATTTGGCTTTAGAAACAGTCTCTCTGTGTTTCAAGGTCTGATTTTTCTCCAGTTTTCCTCAGCTCAGCTTTAATACAGGCTGCAAACTTATGTTCCACGGTAACTTTGTGCTATCAATGTAAGTTCACTAAAAGTGAATGTTTTTGCCATCAAAAAACTTAGAATGATGTTATAAATATCAGTAACAACAGAGATAGACCTTTTTGCTTACTTGTAGCAATATTTATTTTGTTTTTGATGAGTGCTCTTTGGATCAAGGACATATGAGACCAAAAGAAAAAAAAAGAAAGAAAGATAAAACTGTGCTAAATTCTTCAAGTCAATAAAAAAAATAAAGAGGCACGATGCTTTTCACAAAAATTTGATCAGTAAAACAAGTGGCATCAATAACCTATGAGCCACAAGACTGTAAAGAACACAGACCCTTTAAAAAGCCTTCAAGGCTTTTTCAGTCTTTTGAACTGTGCAGCAGTGTGCCCCTCCTCTTTTTTGGACTATATGGAAGAACTTATAAGAACTTATGGCTAAAGGAAAGTTTAGGAGAGCAAAACTCCAATGTCACATTTAATGTAGCAAAATTAATGCTCCCTATAGTTCCTGCTGCTCTCCCAGCAGAGCCTTTTCATGACTTAAGATTGGTACATTTCATTGTTGACACTGCAACTGCAGCTGTCAAGGAGGAAGAAGAAAATTTAGGTAGTCAGTAGATCATAAATTTATAAAACTAGTAAATGGTAAAGCAATTGTGTGGCGCCAAAAACGGCAAGTGGGTATGATGACTGACTGTCATCTTCCTGCTCTTGCTAGCTGTCCCTGCAAGCAGGTCATGTTAATAATAATGATAATAATAATAAGTGATATTAGTGTGTTTTGGCTTTGTTATTTTTTTCTCATTGTACTTTTTTTTAAATATACATACATACATAAATGTGCATACCGGTATATATTTATTTGGGAAAATGGGATCAAATGCCAAAATTAGGTTGAAAAAGTTGCTCTTAACTTTTATTTAATTACTTTATATGGAAGAACATCCCTGCCACTGAGCCACATTGCATTTGAAGACAATATCCTCAATGTTAGACAATAGTAAACACTTGAAACAGTACTCGCTGGTTAAAGGGTCCTATCTAAACCAAGGTCTCACCTCCAAGATGTCCATTTCATGTACAACAAAGATAATGACGAACACAGCCAGAAAGAGGAAGATGGCAAAGCACTTTGATTGGCAAATGCTGACCTCCCCTTTTTTACAAGCTCCGATTTTCATGATGAATGAGAGGTCTTCATTTATGACTGCAGCACAGTAACGTGACCAGTTCATCTGGTGCTGGATTAAAAAGAAGAGAAAAAAACAACTGAAAAAACTTGAACCTGAATGTGAGATCACCTTTTTATAAATAGTGTGCCCTACTTGCCTTACAATTGCCTCACAAAAGTCAAATGTCTCTTTCTCAATAAAGTCTTATCTTAAATTACATTGGCTATTAAACTCATGTGATTATTGCGGTCAACTAAGGCCACAGAAAGCAACCTCTCTTCTGTTTCACATGATGATCAAGCCCCAAATGGCCCCATCATGTACCCTTTGCAACACAAATGTAAACATTTGAAACCATTTAAAACTGCAGTATTTACAATATGAAACCACACTCTGCAAAGTGACCCTTAACAACAAGAAATGAAAATACATGTTTTTGCACATATTACACAGATCAGGGACATCTTTATCATTTTATCTCTCTATTTAAATGGCAATGGTTTTTGGTTCTCCTTTCAGAGTTTCTCTTTACTTCCCTATTCACTCTATCAGAAAAGGGTCAACGACTGTTTCCTGACTTTTCTATGCAACCAGTTTAACCCAGTTCAGTATCTCAGTATAAGAATGAACAACTTTGTTCAGTTATTTGCCCAACTAAGACAATAAACTGTGATGAATTTAATGACTTCCTGAAATGTCCTGTTGCGAGAGGGTCACAAGTTGTTTGTCTGACAGCATAAAACTGTGAAAACAGATCAGAAAATGAGATCTAATTTGCTAAGATATAGTAAATTATAGGATAAGCATTTCAGTAACATTTCCTGCAGATGGACCACAAATTTAAATAATATTTTCCTCAATAATCCCATAAAAATCTTGTTTTCTTTGAGGTACAGTTCAGGATTTTTACTGAAAATTCCACATCAACCATTGCTTAACTGCACAGCACTGTGCCAAGAACAGATGAATTTCAGCATTCATTTTCAAGTACTCATACTGAACACTCACTTACAGAGACTGTGCTGATGCTGAGAAAAACACACAGGAAAATCTAAAGTCCAGCAAATAAAAATGAGAGGAACACATTCAGCATACAGTCATCGTGTTTCAGGAGCTGCACATTTTCTTTGGATAGCTGTTCAATAGGAACTTAACTAAACGTAAATTACTCTTTGGTAAACAGGAAACATCCTTACAGATGTTGGTAACAACCCTTGCATCCCACACATGTAAAGAAATCGAACCTTAGATGTCCATAAATTATGTGTAATAACATGGAATAACACAGGGACAAAGTATTGAACACACTTACTTAAATTTATTGAATACTTCCTACAAAAGCCTTTATTGGTAATAACAGCTTCAAGATGCCTCCTGTATGGAGAAACTAGTTGCATGCATTGCTTAGATGTGATTTTGGTCCATTCTTCCACACAAAGAGTCTTCAAATCTTGAAGGTTCTGTGGGCCTCTTCTATGAACTCTGATCTTTAGTTTTTTCTATAGATTTTCTATTGAATTCAAGTCAGGCGACTGACGGGGCCATAGCAGCTTTATTTTCTTTCCCTGAAACCAAGTGAGAGTTTCCTTGGCTGTGTGTTCGGGATCATTGCCTTGCTGAAATGTCCATCCTCGTTTCACCTTCATCATCCTGGTAGATGGCAGCAGATTTTTATCAAGAATGTCTCGGTACTTTTTTTCCATTCATACTTGCTTAAATTATATGAAGTTTGCCAGTGCTGTATGGTGAAAAAAACAGCCCCGCACCAACATGTTCCCACCTCCAAACTTTACTGTTGGTATGGTGTTTTTGGGGTGATGTACATTGCCATTTGACCTCTAAACATGGTGTGTATTATGGCATCCAAAGAGTTCAATTTTGGTCTCATCTGACCAGATTATATTCTCCCAGTATTTCACAGGCTTGTCTAAATATTGTGCAGCAAACTTTAAATGAGCTTCAACATGTTTTTTCTTCAGCAATGGATACTTGCGTGGTGAGCGTGCATACGGGCCATGGCTGTTGAGTGTGTTACTTATTGTTTTCTTTGAAACAACTGTACTTGTTAATTCCAGGTCTTTCTGAAGCTCTCCACAAGTGGTCCTTGGCTCTTGGACAAATCTTCTGATAATTCTTTTAACTCCTCCATCACAAATCTTGCGAGGAGCACCTGGTTGTTGCTGGTTTATGGTGAATTGATGTTGTTTCCACTTCTGGATTATGGCCCCCAACAGTGCTCACTGGAACATTCAAGAGTTTAGAAATCCTTCTGTAACCAATGCCATCAGTATGTTTTGCAACAATAAGGTTGCAATAGTCTTGAGAGAGCTCTTTGCTTTTACGTATCATGAGATGTTTCTTGTCTGACACCTTGGCAATGAGACACCTTATTATAGGCCATCAGTTGGGACTGAACTAGCTGATATTAATTTGCACTGACAAGGGGCAGGATTGATTTCTAATTGCTGATAGATTTCAGCTGGTGTCTTAGCTTTTCAGTGCCTTTTTGCACCTCCATTTCCATTTTGCACCTCCATTTCTTTCAATACTTTTTCCCTTTGTTATTCCGTTTTTTTAACACATAATTTATGGACAACTAAGGTTTGATTTCTTGTCAGTAGCACCTTTAGAAATATATTTGCTGAGAAACATGGTGACGTGTTCAATACTTATTTCACTGCCTGTAAGTAGCAAAGGTAAGAAACAGAAAGCAAACATACACATAGCGTGGTGTAGAGCCTTTCAGTTTAGCCTTTTAACATTTAGTGTTTTTATCTTTGTTTTATGTCAAACATTCAGTTTATCAAACATGTGATCATAAAGTACTGTTGTATATTAAACATAAAAAATCAAACACCTCAATAGATGACATATCAACAGAAAAAGACATATTATCACATAGTTGTTCAAATAAATTGTGCTCTGAATTACAAAAAAAACAAAAGAAATGCAACAAGCTTGAATTTTATCATACTGTAAAGCTTATCTCCTCACCTGTCTGCATTTTACTTTTGTTTTTGGGATGATTGTATAAACTGGTCATTGGTTTTTAACTACACATATGTTTTTGATCAACAAAGAATCAAGAAAAGAAGAAACAAGACAAGAAGAAAAGAATATTCAACAAGAAAAGAATATTAAGCTAAGTAAATAAAATAGAGTATAAAGTACAGTCTGTCCCTCAGATGTAGAGCAGCAGATTCGTAGCAGTGAAACACAGCCTCAAAAAACCACACGCATATCTGAGAAGCCAATGGCAATACTTAGTTTCCACGTCTGTAATATGAAACTTCAAATGCACGCAAATGAATTTCAGCATGCCATTTTTCTTACCTCAGCAGCGATTCATTTAGAGAAAGAAAGTTTATCTTGTTGTTTTGCAGTTATGTTTATTCCTTTTTGCTTGACCTTTGGCAACAAATGTGAGGTTAGTGACTATAAGCAGCACTCAAAGCAAAATCTGACTATTTCATGTTGTTAGGGTCCTGCCTTCACAACCATGTTCTCAAAGAGCTGCGTCAACGTGGTGAGCCTCTTTTTATGGGCACAGCTGCTCACAAAGGAAGCAGGAAGTTGGGGATCTTGTACGGAAGTTTTAAAATACCAAAATTAAACATCATCCAGTTCCGATGCAGATGGAAGATCTCCTCTCCACATACATGGGTAGGCTCTAAAATCAACTTTTATTAGATAGATAGGCTTGCCTTAGACCAGCCCCTTTGCTGCATTATAAACTTGTACTTCAAGAGACTTTCCATTGCACACATCCCACACCTCTCCCTCCCCCAAACATTCATGTCCAATCACTGCTTGTTAATGACTTTGCATCTGAATTAGAGATTACTTATCACCTTGAGAGTTTCCATGAGATAATAATATTAATTATTGTAAGTATTATTATTGGTAGGAGTAGTAGTAGTGATTGTTGTAATAGTGATAGTATAATATAACTATAGCTTTAGGGCTAGGTTGAACAAATATTTTATCTGTGGCTGATTGGTCAAGCAAGTCCATGACCGTGTGTGCGCATGGGTGTGCGTGTGTGTGCGTGTGTGTGTGTGTGTGTGTGTGTGTGTGTGTTTTTGTGCGTGTGTGTTATGTTTGTATGAAAACATCAATGTATTCATACAAACAAGTTACACTATTATCATTTAACAAAGCTACTGGTTACACCCAAGGGGCAAACTCCCCACTTCCACATTGAAGCCAACCAGGAAGTACAAAAACTTGCAATTCCTCGACTGACAGCTTGAGGCTGGCTCCAAAAGGGAGCAAATTTTCATTGGAGCCCATGTTAAAATGGCCAACTTTAAAGCAGAAATAAGCATATTTACAGCCTGGTTCAAAAAACTTTTTTTTTGTCAATAGCTTCTCTACCATCTCATGAAAGCTCTGAGGGGGGTGAATTTTTTTCTTACTCATTTGTTTATTTTATATTTAAGCTTAAAATTTGGTCATTTTTGCATTAATATAGGGCGTGGTCTCTTTGATTGACAGTCTGTTGACAGCTAGTAGGACTGAGCTGAGTGGATGTGGTGTCCATCCTTCGACCCCGCCTTAGAAACCACCTATTTTCCTATATTTGGTTTTTCGTCATTTAAGAGGCTCTTGGCAGAGTCAGGCACAGGCAAATGGCGACGCCCAGGACGAGATTTTTGAGGCTTCACTTTTGCTCAGGCAGAAACCAATGGGTGATGTCACAGAGGGTTTATCCAGTGTTTTATACAGTCAATGTTACACCTCTCATGCCATTACCTTCATTTGAGTTTTAATCAGGGGTGAAAGTGATCTGGTATTCTATATCACTATAGTATTTAATGTGGGAACGCAGAACCAGGAAGAAAGGAAAGCAGCTGCCAGACAAAACCAGTTTTATTCCAACAAGATCAAACATCTGGTTATAGTTTTTTTTTACATTACTGCTAAATTGCTTCAGCGTGTTTGCGCCTGGTGCAGACCTGTGGGTTCTCAGTCTGTGCTGGAGAGAACAGCACCACTCCAAAACTGCTTAACTACTGCTGGCTAACATCAACTTCCCCTGCAGTTGACTGTCTAAAATGGAGTGCTGTGGATTTTACACATAGAATCTGCTGAGTAAAATAAAAGAATAAGTCAGCTTCAGTTTGGCTACGGGGGTGGGGGGCTATCTGTGTGAGGCTTGGCTGGGTTGGGACTTGGACCTTGCTGTTTTGCGGCAGGTCTTCTGCTGGTGGTCTGCTCTGGGCTTTGTCTGTGCTGATTGGAAGTTTGGTCTCTGGCTGGGCGGGAGGGTCTGCTCTTCTGTCTCCTTGGGGTCTTGTCACCAGCTGAGGCTGGAGGGTGGACCTCCTGCTGTTTATGTGTTTTGCTTTGATGAAGAAAAGATTCTCTTCCATTTTAAATGGGCACATTGTAAGACATTTTAACATATCTCTTACTTATGAGCCCATTGTTCTTTATTAGTAAAGTGCTTCTAATTCAAAACAGATAGTTATGAGTTTGGTTTTAAAATTTGGAAAACATCCATAATTTTTACTGTGGTACTCACACTATTTAGACATAAAGGCACATTTAGGGATGCAGGAAGCTATAGTGAGAAAAGAACAACATGAACCAATGAATACTGGGAATTCCCTTCAGTCTACTTTTATCCTTGTTTTAAATGTTAACATTTTGATAACCTGATGCAGTCAGCATTGATTGTAACACAGATTGGATGAGTATCCCATGATGTTAAGAAAGCTGCATGCAACAATAGCAGACACCAAGCAACTGGCCAGGTCCGGACAGTCATGATTTAAAGAGGTACTGCAAAAGAATGTTTGATATGTTTTCCATTTATTTTGACAGCAGATGCATTAGAAGTTCAAACAGATAACAATGTGAAAAAGATGGGACTTTATTTTTTAGTTTGATTTATTTTAATTAAGATACTTCAATTCTTCTGTATTTCACAATGATACACAACTTTAGCAAATCACATGAGAGTGGAGGTCAAAGAAGGATGACTCAGAAAAGCCTGAGGACAAGTTTCCCTCACAATTGCCTTATGTTCTCTTTAGGCCGTTTATCCTGCCACCTCTTCTTTTTTATTTGAGAGAAAGTATTAAGCTGACCTCATTCAAACTTTTAGTGGTTCCCACATTCTAAAGTTTAAATCTACTATTCATATCATAATCCTCTATCTATACATTGTTTTAGTTTTTTTGTATTGCAATTTCACGTGTGGTTTTGCCTCCATTGAGTGCATATAAAATGGAAGACACATCACAGAGAGTTGAGGCAGAGCATTTGGAAATAATCACAGAAAAAACAAAAAAACATTTTCTCCAAACCACATGATCCAGTTTCACCAACATAACTGCTGTGTGACTGTGTACTGTAAAGTTTTATGCACACATAGATTTGTATCCACCCAAGTTACTTAGTGCAAGAATGAGCCTTCGGGTGCAGAGTGGAAATGACAGAGACATCATTCTCTTTATCAGCGTACCATCACAGTGATTTGAAGCTGTTATTCAAAGGTCAATGAATTCCCATTTTTAAAATAATCTTAAAAATAATACTGTATTCTAGAAATAAAAATTAAAATCCACTACCGAAAAATTCAAAAAGGTAGATTTAATCCACATATTTAAAAAAATCAGTAATATGGTTAAAATAATTTACAAAACAACATAAAAACAATAGCAGTTATTATTATAACCAGTCCACTCAGTCTCTCACAGATTCTCAAGTACTTGTTATATGGAGTATTATGGATATAAGATATTGAGGAAAGCAAAAAGATTTTAACAGATATGGCAACTCTTTTTTGACCTTATCACGTCACTGAGGAAACTCTCATCACCTCAGTAAAACATGTGTATCCATATGCTTATCAAAACATTGCAGATACAACAGCAGCTTGTTCCCGGCTACAGCTGCTGATTTGGCTTCTGTCTTTAATCTGTTCGCAAAGGCTTCTTCACAATTTTTTTTTTTGACTTTTGTTTTGGATCTGTTACAGAACTTAAGTTGTAGCAAAGTACAAAACTTATGATAAAAACCCCTTTAGTACAAGTAAAATTACTAACTTTTGAAAATAAATGCCCCCCCCGACTTTGTTATTGTAGTAGTGATAATTTAATTTATTGCTTTCACCTGTGTATGGGTATGTAGACTAATTAGGGATGGAAAATATATATATAATAATATTATAAAACCCTTTTATTACACCTGGCCCAGCTGATAAAGTGTTGCTTCAACTTTCTATCACAAACACACGATGTCTACAAACTGAACTGAAACCACTACGGCTAAAGATGTTGACAGAGTTGGATGTGAAGTCATATCTACATCCTGCTTTTATATAGACCAGAGCATAGGAGCACGAGTTATCACTCGACAGATCTGGGTTCCTTCCTTTGAGTCAAAAGGACTTCCTCTGAAGAACGCATTCTCAGAGCTCTCAGTAGAGAGTATCATTTTATTTGGTCTGAGACAACCAGGAGAGGCAAAGCAAAGGTTTAAGAATCAATGGTCCCAGAACTTGCAATTAATATGTTGACTTTCTCTGTTTGTTAATGACAGTTGTGCTGCTAAAACACTAAAACACATAAGAAATAAGTCCAAAATGTTGGTAGGATGTTGCACGTTGTTGACTGTTTAACCTGGTAGTTAAGATGATACCATGTATCACCATCATACTGACATTTTTGTAAGTCTATTTTACAAAGAATGCAGTGAATTTGTGTAAGATGTAATAGTCCAGAAGCAACCACCATTTCTTACATGCATGTCTGTACAAACTACACAAGCAGTGTTTCATGCATTGACACTTACATGTCATTTCCTCTCTGTGGTGCTGTCCCCCTCCTTCAGACACACACACACACACACACACACACACACACACACGCACACACAAAGTACATCCTTTACATATATAAGTACATATATATATATATATATATATATATATTATGGGCAGCCGTTATGGCAAGCCGTTTAGGAAATTATATATATAAAATGAAAGTCTGAATATATATAATGAAAGCCTGAATATATAAAATGGAAGTCTGAATATATAAAATGAAAGTCTGAATATATATATGAAGAAAGTCTGAATATATATAATGAAAGCCTGAATATATAAAATGGAAGTCTAAATATATAAAATGAAAGTCTGAATATATAAAATGAAAGTTTGAATATATAAAATGAAAGTCTGAATATATAGAATGAAACTCCCGGAATATATGGATTGAACACTAGCGCCATGTTGTGTTTTTGACTTCACTCTCACTTGAACTGGGCAGTTTACCACTCACTGTTTCACTCTGCCCCCTGCTGGCAAAAGTAATTATAACTAATTAAACAAAAGAACTTGAAGTAAATGCCTGTTATTGAATGAAATACTATTAAACACATCAGGGAATGCATTATACATATAAAAAACATTTTTTCCAAGTGCTACAGCTGCGCCGGTAACAATAATAGTAGCACTAGCAACTTTTTTGCTAACCACGGCTCTGTCGAAGAAGAAGTCTGTTCTCTGTTTAATCGTGGAGCACGTCAACCAGACATGCCTGTTACAAAACCCCACAAACAGCTCCTATCTACAATTTTTCATTATATATATTCAGGCTTTCATTATATATATATATTCAGACTTTCATTATATATATATTAAGGCTTTCTTTATATATATTCAGACTTTATATATATATATATATATATATATAAACCAGCCATATATAT
>JAPZDZ010013425.1:0-14522 GCA_029783805.1 Acanthurus tennentii | reverse complement strand
TAACATAATGAAAACATGTCAAAGTAGCATCAGTGACAATCAATCAAGTTCAAACAAATCAAGACATAACTCCTTCATTTGGTAGACACAGGTGAAAATGCATTAGTTGATCTTGAACACTGTGAATCATGATCTAAAACATGCTTTAAATTTTAGAAATGGTTCCAGACAGTTCACTATAGAATGTAATTTTCTCTCTTTTTTCTGTCTTACTACAGGAAAACAGCAGAACAGAGGCAATTAAACCTCACCACTGCAAGCTCTGTGAGAAATCCTTCTCCACACCAAAATCCTTAAGGAATCATCAGAGAGCTCACACTGAAAATAAACTCTACAATTGTGGCCAGTGTGGAAAAACTTTTACTTCTTCAGGTGTACTAAAAGTCCACATGCGTGTCCACACTGGAGAGAAACCATATACCTGTGATTTGTGCGAGAAGACTTTTTCTAAGTCATCTAACTTAAAGACCCATTTACTCACTCACACTGTAGTGAAGCCACACTGGTGTGAACAATGTGGTAAATCTTTCACTCGTTCGGATTACCTAAAAGCCCACCAACGAGTTCACACTGGACAGAGACCATACGGTTGTGAACAATGTGGGAAAACTTTTACAAGATCATCTCGCCTCAAAGACCACCTACGTGTTCATACTGGAGAGAATCTACATGGGTGTGAACAATGTGGGAAAACTTTTATTACTTTGGGTCAACTAAAAGTCCACCTACGTGTTCATACTGGAGAGAATCTACATGGCTGTGAACAATGTGGGAAAACTTTTATTACTTTGGGTCAACTAAAAGTCCACCTACAAGTTCACACTGGAGAGAAACCATATGGATGTGAACAATGTGGGAAAACTTTTACTACTTTGGGTCAACTCAAAGTCCACCTACGTGTTCACACTGGTGAGAAACCATATGAGTGTGAACAATGTGGGAAAACTTTTACTACTTCAAATCACCTAAAAGTCCACCTACGTGTTCATACTGGAGAGAAACCATACGGGTGTGAACAATGTGGGAAAACCTTTACTACTTCGGGTCAACTAAAAGCTCACCTACAAGTTCACACTGGAGAGAGACCATACTGGTGTGATAAATGTGGGAAAACTTTTAAAAGATCATCTCGACTCAAAGACCACCTACGTGTTCACACTGGAGAGAAACCATATAGGTGTGACCAATGTGGGAAAACCTTTGCCACTTCAGATTACCTAAAAGTCCACTTACGTGTTCACACTGGAGGGAGACCATATTGGTGTGAACAATGTGGGAAAACTTTTGCTACTTCAAATGACCTTAAAGTCCATCTTCGTGTTCACACTGGAGAGAAACCATACAGGTGTGAACAATGTGGGAAAAGTTTTAGCAGAAATAGTAGCCTCAAAAGCCATCAACGCATTCATGTTGCATCACCTTGACCATTTTTTAGAGTCAGGCTTTCCATTTATTTCTTCCTCCTCCACATGCCTTCATAGCTTCTTGTGACAGTTTTATAATCCGACCTTTACTACAGACTGAGGTGCAGCAAACAGTAACTGCTTACAATTTCAACATCATGTTTGTTATCGAGGCTACAGCTACACACTGTCGAGGAAGAAATAGGTCAGAGCCATGCTAGATGCTATTCCTAGTTTAACCTGTCTCAGTTTTTTCCCTAAATGGTTTCTGATCTGATCTGAATATTTTTTAAATAATTTTTACTTTTTGTGATCATTCATGATGCTGCCAATTATTTCCTCAGTATATTGCTTATTAAATAAAATGTTGTGCCTGAAAGTGAAAGTTGCTTTGAATCTTTAGAGGTTCTATTAACTTGTTCGTAGCCTCCTCTGACAGTCTGAACTCCTTCATCTTTCCCCAATACCTTTGACTTCCATCCAGCATTCAGAGTTGTGAATTAAGGTGTATTTGATGCTGCTGTTACAGATGGATTACTGTTTTAGGCTCTACTGCTTAAACTTTTCAGTGATACTTACTTTGGAAAGCACTTCCTGAGATGTCCCCATTTTAAGTGCTGTCTTCGCGAATACAACTGCTGCGGTTGACAACGTGAACGTTCAATCAACTGTTTCCATTTAGGAGAGTTTGTCGTGCTGTTGGGCGACTTGGACTCATGAGCTCTTGAGATGAAGCCCAATAGCAGCCATGACCAACACCTGAAGTGTTTCTACAAGCAGAAGAGAATGAATAAACTTTAATGATGCTGATAGCCATCCAGCTATTGGAGGTGTAATTTGTAAACAGAGAGGCCAAGTCCATCTGTCATGGCCAGACTGGATTTAGCCCGAGAGGAGCTGGAACATGAGGAGATAAAAATCCTAAACTATGTAGAAAACAGACTGCATCAGGTCACAAATCACAAAACAAATTTAGACTTAAGCCTCATCTTTTCCACAGTGGAGTTTAGAAATCTTCAAGGGTTCAAATGTAGATTTTTGTCAAAACAAAAAAGAAACTGCAGCCACAAGAAGTAGCCAGCTGATCAGACAGGAAACAGTTAATGAGGTCTACAGGAGGATTAACAAAGGATGTTTTATCAAGTGTTTTACTTATTCAACATTTACAGAATGTAGTTTTATGTTTCAGAGAATCAGAGAGTAAACATATGAGGTGCAAATACAGCAGCTACATCAGATAAGATTTATTTTAACACATGTATTCATTTAAAAAACACATGTTCACAAGTCTATCAATAAATGTAAAGCGCACTCTCAGTGAACAGTAACATCTGAGATTTTTGTTTTCTTTGTGATTTCTGTCCTCATCAAGTTGTTCAACTTTAAATCCACATGGACTCAAACAGTGGGACTGGTAAACTTCCTTTTTTGTTACGCAGCACATTTTAACATTTTAAGGCACATAAAAGGAAAAATCAGGTATCTGTCAGTTCCTGGTTTACTTGTGTGATGTAATGTCAACTCATATTGTAAATGTAAATTCAAAGCCTTAATCTGTTAAAGATCTTCTGAGCTGCTCAGAGCTTACAATGGACACCTTCAGACAGCTATTGAAGATGAATAAAAGGAGGTAAAACACATTTTAATAGGAGCATTTTCTGTTATGGTTCATCTTGATTCTCATTAATATGACTCTAAACGCACAGTGAGGATGTGAGCTCTCGTCTTACTTGCTTTCATAAATGGAAAGAACCACAACAGGGTCAGCTTGCAGACCACGCTTTGTAATTGTTACTTCTCCATTACATTAATATTATGTTGAGGATAAAATACTGCTGAGCGGAGAGGAATGCTGTCCTATTAAAAAAAAAAAAAAAAAGGTTTTTGCAATGCATTTAATTATCAGCAGGAGTTCTAAAGTGGGTTCCAACTAATTAAAGCTTTCCTGTTATTTAATTGCCTTAAGGCCAATCAGAGTGTGTTTAGCCATCAGATGTTCGCGGACACTTAGCATCCCATCAACAAACATCCAGGACAATGAATGATCTATTGGCGTAAAATAAAAAAAGCAGACAGCCTCATTCGTTGGAGTGATTTGTAAGAATTATTGAAACTAAACGTCTCGAACACTTTAAAACTAAAACCCATGTTAACCTTTGATTCCTGCAGTTTTGGAGGCAGCCCACATGTTTGTTCACGGATTCCCGGTAAAAACTTTCAGGTGTTGATGTTCAGTTTGGAGTAAAGTGAAGTTTTTCTGGTGGCAGCAAACACACTGATGATGGCCGAGACTTCCTGTCTGAGCTGCTCAATGCGGCCACGAATCAACCTTAAGTTGCAGAAAACACACAAACTCTGCACAGTTTTACACTAAATGAATAAATAAAACTTAAAAAAACGGCCACCTGAAGGTGAAGAAAAATGTGTATTTGATTTGTTCGTCTGTCATCATTTAATATTAACGTTAAATATTCTGTTTAAACTAATGTGACGATTTGGACCCAAGAAGATGAACTTTTTCCTGACGGTTTTATAGTAATAGTAATAATTGTAAAAGTAAATTTATTCAGTCATCTTGCAGTACAAGAAATACAATTGGTTCATACAGTACAAACAAGGTAGTGACTAAAAAGGCATAGGCAGAAGCATAATGCTTATATATGCCTATCCTACATACTCATCGTTTTAAGCCACCCTCCCCAAAATAACACCAGATACAAAAGAAAAGAAAAAAGTAGCAATAACAATCATAAAGAAACAAATCATTTATGTTTAAAACCCTCAAAAATAGCATTGTAAACCATTCTCTTTAAGCTCAAGAGCGAATTACACATTCTTATATTTATATTAGCATTGTTCTGAAATTTGACCCCAACAATAGAAATACATTTCCTTTTGATTTCTTTTTTTGCCTTTTGTACAGTGAACTTAAAGACATCTCTCAAATCATATTTGGACTCCTGTACTGAGAAAAAAACTTTTGGACACAGTCTGGGAGTAACTTTGCTTTAGCTCTATACATTATTTGCATTATTTTATAATAACCCAAGTCACTGAATTTCATAGCATGAGATTTTATAAACAATTGATAAGTGTGATCACAGTAACCAGCCTTATTGAAGATACGTATGGCTCACTTTTGTAATATGACTATTGAGTTTATAGGCGCTTTAAAAGTTGACCCCCACATTTCCACACAGTAAGACATATAAGGAACTATAAGTGAGCAATAAATTATATACAAAGCTTTATGATTAAATAGATCTTTAAATTTATACTGAATTGCTGAGGGCTTTGAAAGTTTGTTTATTCACAAAGTATTAAACAAAATGAAAACTCAAAATCACCACTTGGGGAAGAACTGCTGGGAACACTCGGCAATAACTGCAACGAGGAACAAAAACAAGTTAGCAAAACCCAGACAAACAAAGTTTAACTCAAAATGTCACGAGGGACAAAGTAGCAAATAAAATATACTGCGATCTGTGCTCAGAAAAAATGGAAAACAAAAATCGCTTCAGAAAAAGGTGAGGAAGAAAGTAACAAACCAAAATTACCACCAAAGGGGAAAATTTAGACAAATGATTCAAAGTAACAAAATAACTCAGGAGCGAAAGTTTACTGCAGTCTGCAGACACTGGTAGGAGGACTCAAGCTCGGAGCATTAGAGAACACGTGTAGTCATACGAAGGAACATCCGGCACTGAACTGCTGGCTGGGCGGACAGATAAAGGCTGAGCAGGTGAGCCAAATTGCAATCAGGTGTGAGAGCTCAGTGCCGCCTGGCCCCGCCTCCTATCGTGCCTCAGAGCTGCAGTAAAAAAGAAAAACACCCACACACTACAAAACAATCATCAAAAACCCCAGAACATCACAGTATCACTTCAAAAAATGTATCTTGTGGCATCACCCAAGGTTTTGGTTTTGGGACCAAAATTATTTATTCTTTATTTAAATGATATTTGTAAAATATCCAAACTACTGAAGATGGTTATTTTTACAGATTATACAAACTCATTATGCTCAGGACAGGACCTCAGTAAGTTAATCTTGAAAGTAGAAAGGGAGCTGAATCATCTAAAAAATGGTTTGACCTCAATAAGTTATCTTTAAATGAAAAGAAAACAAAATTTATGCTCTTTGGATCCCTCGAGAAAAATTCCAATGTGACGTTGAGTTTGAATGGAACTGATATAGAACGAGTTTATGAAACTAAGTTTTTAGGGGCAATAATTGATCAGCAGATTTGTTGGAAACCATAATCAGTGGTGTCATTTACATTTACATTTGTATTTGTGTCTGTTTGCGTGCATGCGCGTGTGTGTGGAACACTTGTGTCCCCACCAATGTCAAAATCAAACCTACGTCCTTGGTCACAACTGTCGTATCAAAACCACATAGCTGACAATAAAACAACATAATACACATTTACTTACTATATATATTTATATATATATATTCATCAAATGCCTAGCATTGCACAGCAACAACGCAAATGCATCTATAAAACAACGCTGTTTGCACAGCCGCACAGCTAGCAATGAAGCTACGATTAGCGTAACATTTACATATAACCTTTCAAAGTTGCTACAGACATCAGTAGCAATAATTACAATAAAGACACAAATCATTTGCGTTTAAAACCCTCAAAAATGGCATTGTAAGCCAATTTTTGGAGCTCAAGAGAAAATTACACATTCTTATATTTATATTAGCATTGTTCAATAATTTGACCCCAACAACTGAGCTTCAGGTTGTAATTGTAATTTCAGTCCCTTGTACTCCATCTACTTGAGACAGCCCACCTCCCACCGTCTCACCAAGAAATCAGGTCCTTTTGTGCTTCAAATTGTGATGTGTAGACCTCTTAACACCTTCATACTAATGTCTGCAGGATGCCTAGGTTGTGGACCACACCCAGGGAGTCGGCACCGACACCTACAGCAGACCAGAGGGTGTGAAACCGCACCCTTGGGTAGGGGGCGTTCCTCAGGTATAAATGTTCAGCTCTCCCCATGCTTGGTGTCTCTCTTTATACTGACTTCTCGTGTGAGGTGACTTTTCTCAATGAAAACAGAAAAATCTTGACGGCAAACAGAAGTCTGTGTTTCCTTCTTCACCAGCAGCAGAGAATCCAGCAAAAAGAGATACCAGCAGAACTGGCCTAAACTGGTTCAGCAAACAGTATTAGGAAGTGATACATCAGACACAGCCCTGCAATCACAGGAGTGACCTGCTGGATCTCAAAGACCAGGATGGAAGAGTACCAGCTGAATCAGAAGCACCAGAGCAATGACATTGCTGGAGGACAAACAGCAGATTCACCCGATGATTTTCAGGTCAGTAATCTTGACTTCTTCCTGTTTTGGTACTCTTATATGATGTTCTTCTGCAAAATCACTCGGTACTCTTTGTCCTATGCTCATCTACTCTCTGTACTCTAATGTTGTGCTCTTGTTCTCTTGTGCTAAATTACTTTTTATGGAATAGATAATAAAGTGGAACCTAGATAATGTAATGTCAACTAGTTAATGTAAAGGTGAACAATAATGAAAACATGTCAGAGTAGCATCAGTGACAATTAATCATGTTTTTATGAAGAGCTGTGCTAAACCACGCTCCTCTGTAGACAAAACTCCTTCAGTTGGTAGAGACAGGTGAAAATGCATTAGTTAAGCTTGGACATTGTGATAATAGTTCTGAAACATGCTTTAAATTTTAGAAATGCTTGCAAATAGTTCACCATGACATCTGATTTTCTCTCTTTCTCTCTCTTTTACAACAGAAACAGAGCAGAAAAGAGGGACTTAAACCTCACCACCACAAGCACTGTGACAAATCCTTCACCACATCAAGATCTTTAAGGAATTTTAAGGGAGCTCACGCTGAAAAGAAACTCTCCAACTGTGACCAATGTGGAAAAAGCTTAACTTCATCAACTGGGCTAAAAATCCACAGGCGTATTTACACTGGAGAGAGACCTTATGACTGCTACCAGTGTGGGAAAACTTTTACTAGTTCATATGGCCTCAAAGTCCACATACGTGTTCACACTGGAGAGAAACCATATAGCTGTGATATGTGCGAGAAGACTTTTTCTCAGTTGTCTTCCTTAAATACCCATCAACGCATTCATACTGGAGAGAAACCATACAGGTGCGACCAGTGTGGGAAAACTTTTAGTCAGACTAATTCCCTTAAAACCCATCAACGCATTCATACTGGAGAGAAACCATACAGCTGTCATATGTGCGAGAAGACTTTCTCTCAGGCAAGTCACTTAAAGACCCATGTAATAACTCACACTGGAGAGAAACCATACAACTGTGAACAATGTGGGAAAACTTTTACTAAATCAGATAGTCTAAAAGTCCACTTACGTGTTCATACTGGAGAGAAACCATATAGGTGTGACCAGTGTGGGAAAACATTTACTACTTCAGTTCACTTAAACATTCACCTAAGAGTTCACACTGGAGAGAAACCATATTATTGTGACAAATGTGGGAAAACTTTTAGTCAGAGTAGTTCCCTTAAAACCCATCAACGCATTCATACTAGAGAGAAACCATACGGTTGTCATATGTGCGAGGAGGCTTTTTCTCGGTCAAATGACTTAAAGACCCATTTACTCACTCACACTGGAGAGAAACCAAATTGGTGTGAACGATGTGGGAAAACCTTTGCTACGTCAAATCGCCTAAAAGTTCACTTAGGTGTTCATACTGGAGAGAAACCATATTGATGTGACCAATGTGGAAAAACTTTTAGGCAGAGTGGTTCCCTTAAAAACCATCATCGTATTCATACTGGAGAGAGACCATACGGGTTTCAACAATGTGGGAAAACATTTAATCACAGTGGTTCCCTCAAAAAACATCAACGTTCTCATACTGGAGAGAAACCATATAGTCATATGTGCGAGAAGACTTTTTCTCTGTTATATCACTTAAAGACCCATGTAATAACTCACACCGGAGTGAAACCACACCAGTGTGACCAATGTAGGAAAACTTATACTAGTTTGAGTCATCTAAAAGTCCATCTACGTGTTCACACTGGGGAGAAACCATACAGGTGATCAATGTGGGCAAACTTTTACTAGTTCAGGTCACTTAAACGTTCACCTAAGTGTTCACACTGGAGAGAAACCATATTGTGAATAACATAGTGTGAACAATGTGGCAAAAGTTTTTGTAGAAATAGTACCCTCAAAAGACATCAATGCATTCATGCTGCATCACCTTGACCATTTGTCAGAGTCAAGCTTTCTTTTTATTTCTGCCTCCTCCACATGCCTTCATAGCTTCTTGTGACATTTTGGTGTTTTGAGCTTCACTACAGACTAAAGTGCAGCAACTAGTAACTGCTTCAAATTTCAACAGCATGTACGTTCTCGTAGCTACAGCTACACGCTGTCGAGGAAGAAATGGGTAAGAGTCACGCAAGATGTTACTCCTGATTCAACCAGTCCAAATTATTTATTTAAATGGTTTCTGATCTGAGAATTTTTTAAATAATTTTTTACCTTTTTTAATCAATTATGAATCTGCCAATTATTTTCTCAGTTTATTGCTTATTAAATAAATGTTGTGTCTGAAAGTGAAAGTTGCTTTGAATCTCTGTTGGTCTGAATCCCTCCATCTTTTTCCGATAGTTGCTAATAAAGCTGCTGGAGTTAGCAGAGTCTCACAAAAAATACAAAATATATTTAATTTCATTAAATGAATTGAAATAAAGAGTAAGTGAACATTCAATTAGCTTTGGCCCAACACAAAATATGGTTGCTATCTGGAGGAAAGCCTGAGCAAATAAGAATGTTTTAAGGCCTGATTTAAAAGAATGTAGCGTTTTAGCAGTCTTAAGGTGTTCTGGAAATTTGTTCCACAAGTGAGGAGAGTAGTGACTAAAAGCTGCTTCACTTTGTTTATTTCTGACTCTGGGAACACTGAGTAAACCTTCTCCTAGTTCAAATCCAGACTCAAAACCCATCTGTTTAAATCTGCATATTCCCTGTGATTTTATTGTTCTCTTTTAACTGTTTGTTGTTTTTATATATTTTTGTATATTTTTATATATTTTCTGATTTTTGTCTATGACAAGAAGAAGATCCACCAGAGTTGCTGTGAAGCAGGAGGTCTGCAGGAGCAGCAGCCTGTTCCACCTGTTTTCAGCTATAGGTTACAATTTCAGTTCCTTGTACTTCATCTACTTGACACACCCCACCTCTCACTGTCTCACAAAGATATCAGGTCCTTTTGTGCTTCAAATTGTGATGTGTAGACCTCTTAACACCTTCACACAAATCTCTGCAGGATGCCTCTGGTGTGGACCACACCCTAGGGAGTCGGCACCAACACCTACAGCAGACCAGAGGGTGTGAAAACACACCCTTGGGTATGGGGTGTTCCTCAGGTATAAATGTTCAGCTCTCCCTATGCTTGGGGTCTTTCTCCATCCAGACCGCTGGTGAGACGATTGACCTTTTCTTCTCAAGAAAATTAAAAAAAACCTTGTTAGCCAGCAGAAGTCTGTGTTTCCTTCTTCACTGGCAGCATTTCCATAACAGAACTGGCCTAAACTGATTCAGTAACAAGTGTTAGGAAGTGATACATTAAATACAGTCCTGCAATCACAAAAGTGACCTGCTGGATCTCAAAGACCAAAATCGATGAGGACCAGCTTAACCAGGAGCACTGGAGCAATGACGACACTGAAGGACAAACAGTAGATTCACCCACTGATTTGCAGGTCAGTGATCTTGATTTCATCCTGTTTTGGTACTTTTGTTTTGGTGTTCTTCTGCAAAAACTACTCCGTATTCTTTGTCCTATATTCATTTACTCTTTGTATTCTAGTGTTGCTCTCTTGTAGTCTTGAGCTAAATACACTTTTTATAAAATAGATAATAACAAAATCTAGATAATGTAATGTCAACTAGATAATGTTAAGTTGAACAATAATGAAAACATGTCAGAGTAGCATCAGTGACAATTAATCATGTTTTTATGAAGAGCTGTGCTAAACCACGCTCCTCTGTAGACAAAACTCCTTCAGTTGGTAGAGACAGGTGAAAATGCATTAGTTAAGCTTCAACATTGTGATTCACGATCCGAAATATGCTTAAAATGTTAGTGATGGTTTAAGATAGTTCACAGTGACATCTAATTTCCTCTCTCTCTGGCTTTTACTACAGAAACAGAGCAGTACAGAGGGACTTAAACCTCACTGCCACAAGCACTGTGACAAATCCTTCACCACATCAAAATCCTTAAGGAATCATCAGAGAGCTCACACTGGAAACAAACCTTACAGCCGTGACCAATGTGGAAAAAGCAATACTTCATCATTGAGGCTAAAAATTCACAGGCGTATTCACACTGGAGAGAGACCATATAACTGTGACCAGTGTGGGAAAACTTTTGCTACTTCATATCACCTAAAAATCCACCGACGTGTTCACACTGGAGAGAAACCATACAGGTGTGACCAATGTGGGAAAACTTTTACTACATCAGATCAACTCAAAGACCACCTACGTGTTCACACTGGAGAGAAACCATATAGGTGTGAACAATGTGGGAAAAAATTTAATCAGAGAGGTTCCCTCAGAAACCATCTACGCATTCATACTGGAGAGAAACCATACAGCTGTGATGTTTGCAAAAAGACTTTTTCTCAATCATGTAACTTAAAAACCCATTTACTCACCCATACTGGAGAGAAACCATACAGATGTGAGCAATGTGGAAAAACTTTTACTGCTTCAGGTCAACTAAAAGTCCACTTACGTGTTCACACTGCAGTGAAACCTTACAGATGTGACCAGTGTGGGAAAACTTTTAGTCAGAGTAATTCCCTTAAAACCCATCAACGCATTCATACTGGAGAGAAACCATACTACTGTGATATGTGTAAAAAGACTTTCTCTCAGGCAATTAACTTAAGGACCCATTTACTCACTCACACTGGAGAGAAACCATACAGTTGTGAACAATGTGGGAAAGCTTTTACTAAATCAGATAGTCTAAAACTCCACCTACGTGTTCATACTGGAGAGAAACCATATAAATGTTACCAATGTGGGAAAACTTTTACTAGTTCAGGTCACTTAAGTGTCCACCTAAGAGTTCACACAGGAGAGAAACCATATTATTGTGACCAATGTGGGAAAACTTTTAGCCAGAGTAGTTCCCTTAAAACCCATCAACGCATTCATACTGGAGAGAAACCATAAATCTGTCATATGTGCGAGAAGACTTTCTCTCAGTCAAATGACTTAAAAACCAATTTACTCACTCACACTGGAGAGAAACCAAATTGGTGTGAAGAATGTGGGAAAACTTTTAGGCAGAGCAGTTCCCTTAAATCCCATCAACGCATTCATACTGGTGAGAAACCATGCTGGTGTCAACAATATGGGAAAACATTTAATCATAGTGGTTACCTCAAAAGCCATCAACACATTCATGCTGGAGAGAAAGCATATAGCTGTGTTCTGTGCGAGAAGACCATTTCTCAGTCATCTAACTTAAAGACCTATTTACTTACTCATACTGGAGTGAAACCATACAAGTGCGACCAATGTGGGAAAACATTTAATTGCAGTGGTACCCTCAAAAGCCATCAACGCATTCATGATGCATCACCTTGACCATTTTTCAGAGACAAGCTTTCCGTCTAATTCTGTCTACTCCACATGCCTTCACAGCTTCTTGTGACATTTTGATGTTCTGAGCTTCACTACAGACTGAGGTACAGGAGACAGTAACTGCTTACAATTTCAACAACAGGCTACAGCTACACACTGTCGAGGAAGAAATGAGTCAGAGCCACGCTAGATGCTACTCCTGATCAAACAAGTCTCAATTATTTATTTAAATGATTTCTGATCTGATCTGAGTATTTTTTAATCAGTTTTTACTTTTTTGAAATCATTTTGTGATTCTGCCAATTATTTTCTCAGTTTATTTTGCTTATCAAATAAAGTGTTGTGCCTGAAAGTGCAAGTTGCTTTGAATCTTTAGAGGATCTGCACACTAAGGTGGACTTGACGCTGCTGTAACAGATGGATGAATGTTTCAGGCTCTACTGCTTAAACTTTTCAGTGATACTTAGTTTGGAAAGCACTCCCTGAGATTTCCCCAAATATCAATTTTTAAGTTCTGTCTTTGCTAATAAGCTGCTGAACTTAAAGTCTTCCACAAATTTATGTAATATCATTAAACAAATAGAAATAGAGAGAAACTGAACAATCGACTGTTTCCATTCAAAGGAGTTTGATGTGCTGTTGTAGCTGCAGTTCTCAGCATTGACATTGAGTTTTGAAATCTTCAAGAGTTTAAATGCAGATTGTGGTCAAAACAAAAAGGAAACTGCAGCCACAAGAGGAAGCCAGCAGATCGGTCAGGAAACAGATAATGGGGTCAACAGGAGGATTAATAAAAGATGTTTTATCAAATGTTTTGCTTATTCAACATTTACAGAATGTAGTTATGCACAGTATCTAAGTGAACATATGAACACAAACACACTGGAGATGTGACAAAAGATGTGTGTGTTTGGAGAAATAAAATCAAAATGTAGTTAAAGATGAACAACAATTGGCTCTGAATGCAAACAACGGTGGATTTTATTTGTCTGAGCATCAAAATATGAACTCTTGTGCTGAAGTGTCACTTTCAGGAGATAAAAAAGACTTCATGAAAACATTGACTGTCCAGTTCAAACTGAATTTGTCACATTCAGACATAAATGAAAAGCTGTGAGCTCAGATAAATAAAGGACAAACACAGCAGATGTTTATGATGTTCAGTCTGTTTCAGAGAATCAGACAGTAAACATATGAGGTGCAAATACAGCAGCTACATCAGATTAGATTTATTTAAACACATAGATTCATTAATAAAACACATGTTCACAAGTTCATCCATACATGAAAAGTGTTGCTCTCAGTGAACAGTAACATCTGAGATTTTGGGTTTTTTTTGTGATTTCTGTCCTCATCAAGTTGTTCCTCTTTAAATCCACATGGACTCAAACAGTCGAACTGGTGAACTTCTCTTTTGTTATGCAGCACATTTTAACATTTTAAAGGCACATTAAAGGAAATGATTACTAATGAAGTCTTTTCTTTTTTCAAATTAGGCCTTGTCAGTTCCTGGTTTACTTGTGTGATGTAACATCAACTCATTATGTAAATGTAATTTCAAAGCCTTAATCTGTTCAAGATCTTCTGAGCTGCTCAGAGCTCACAATGGAAAACTTTGGACGGCTATTGAAGATGAATAAAAGGAGGTAAAACACATTTTAATAGGAGCATTTTCTGTTATGGTTCATCTTGATTCTCATTAATATGACTCTAAACACACAGTGAGGATGTGAGCTCTTGTCTTACTTTCGCTCTTTAATGGAATGAACCACAACAGGGTCGAACCTGCAGACCACGGTATGTAAGTGTTGATTCTCCATAACATTAATATTATGTTATGGATAAAATACTGCTGAGCGGAGAGAAAAGCTGTCCTATTAAAAGTAAAAGATAGTTTTTGCAAAGCATGTAATTATCAGCAGGAGTTTCAAAGTGGGTTCCAACTAATTAAACCTTTCCTGTTATTTAACTGTAATAAGACCAATCAGAGTGCGATGCGCCATCAGATGTTCGCAGACACTTTGCACCCCATCAACAAACATCCGGGACAATGAATGATCTATTGACGTAAAATAAATAAAGCAGACTGCTTCATTCGTTGGAGTGATTTGTAAGAATTATTGAAACTAAACATCTCAAACACTTTAAAACTAAAACTGATTGATAACCTTTGATTCCTGCAGTTTTGGAGGCAGTCTACATGTTTGTTCACGTATTCACGGTAAAAACTTTCAGGTGTTGATGTTCAGTTTGGAGAAAGTGTAGTTTTTCTGGTGGCAGCAAACACACTTATGACGGCCGAGACTTCCTGTCCGAGCTGCTCAATGCAGCCTTCAGTTGCAGAAAACACACAAACTCTGCACAGTTTTACACTAAATGAATAAAAAAAAGTGTGTGTTTGATTTGTTCGTCTGTCATCGTTTAATATTAACGTTAAATATTCTGTTTAAACTAATGTGAGGATTTGG
>JAPZDZ010013384.1:0-14526 GCA_029783805.1 Acanthurus tennentii | reverse complement strand
GCAATGTAAATTGGCATATAGAGCTATTACATTCCAATTACTGGAACTACTTTAAAATTAAAAAACAGACTACAGACCCACAGATTACAATGGTGAAAGCTGGTGTCATCCGTGCAAGGAAATACATAAGGAAACGTTGTTGTTTTCCTGTATATGCATCCATTTTGAATCAATTGTACGAGATATTTAATTGAGCAGTTTGCATCAGAAGTAATGCCTTTTGGATCAACTAAAATTGTGATAACTCAAAAACTGTACAAGAAAGAAAAAACATGTAAACACAACAGTTAAAGATCAAGGTCTTGTGACTGATTTAAAATTTGAATGAAGTCTGTAGCTAAACTATGTTGGCCCGGTCGAAGCTCAAACGGGTGTGGTGTGGATTGCTCTCTCCACTGGATTGAAAGAGAGAAAAAGATGCTCAGAGTAGCATCCTGCTGGCTGTGTACAGGCACAGTAAGCATGGCAACAGGAGGATGGCAACGTTGACGCTAGGAAATACATGCAGGAAGATTGTTTTTTTCTTTTCTATGTTGACATTTGAATATATGTCAGGTGATTGTTGAATAGAGAAGACTTTGATTTAGCACATGAATGAAGTTGATTGACTGCCTGATTTCCAGTGTGAAGCAGTGAGTGAAGTCATGTTGTGGCCTGCCTGCATGAGAGAAAAAAGGCACGTACTGCGCTTGGTCGGCGGTGTGGTCAGAGTGCAGGCGGCCCAGCGCGTACGGGGCAAGTTGGCGCCGGCTCCTACGTGCGCCAGGGTGCGAGGGCCCGTCCAACGCTGCTTGCAGCTTTAATTATTTCTATAATTATCATTATCAGGAAGCAACCAGGTTATATAAACAGCAACTACTAAATCAAATTCTATTCTGCTCAATTTTTTTCATAATTTAACAAACATTTTATGGTATACTCTTAAAAATGGTGATGTTTCCAGATAAAACAGCTAGCAGCTAATTTAAACTTACATTCTTTGTCTTATTTGTTTTCTCCTTTTAGGCTTTATTGATAAAAATCAGTATTAATAACAGAGAGAAATTCACCCGTCAGCACTAGAAATAAGCAAGGACCAAGGCCAATACTCTTTTTTAAGATAATCACTCTTCTGATAATCTGATCAAACCTAATTTCTTATATATATAAGTCAGCCTTTGCTCATGCATACAACGCAAGCTAAACAATGGACCTTTTAAAGGAACTAAGAAATCATGCTGCAGGTGCCCATTTAGTGCTGCGCCAAGGACACACTGTCATTAAGTTAAACTATACTGTATCCATATCTCAGTTTGGTAAAGTTAAGGTAAATGTCAAAATGTTTCATTTTATCTAAAAGAAGAGGGGGAATTTATTTGTTCTTTCACTCGTTCACTAGTTAGAGTTGAGTGAAATGTTACATTCTAAATGAAAAGTTGCCTGGGAAGGAATCCAAAGTTTTTGCTAGCTAAAATTTAATATGCTAATTAGTCTGACCAGAAAACAAGTTTACATTAAAGTTTTTTTTTTCTTTTGTTGGCATGAATAGTGACCGATTTTGGAAAAGTGGGTTGAAATCTGCATGGAGCACAGATCACTTCCATGCAGATTGGCCTGGACTTTAATTGTTGCTGCAAAGAAGCAACAAATTCTAAACTGTGAAAGCCTGGCTGCACCTTCAACTTGGTTGCTGAGTGGATCTAAAAAAAATCACAGTCTCAAGGTGTGCACAAAAGATTAGTGTCATCAATCCACTCAGTCCAATCCAATCCAATCCAATTCTAAATTCTGAATATGGTCACAGTTTCTCTTTCTTTTCTTGAGTAATGGCATTAAGAAGAGCAAGAAAAGTGTTTTTTTTAAGACCATTGTCATGCACAATAAAATAAGCTTTGAAGTTTTGGATATAGAATATTATCACTACATAATTTTATTCTTTTAGAAATTTTGGTGAGTACATGTCATTATTAGTCTGTGATCCTGATTGTGGCCAGAAATGTGTTTACAAAAGTCACAGTGACCTTTTGACCTGTGAACACCAAATTCTAATCAGTTCATGCTTGGGTCCAAGTGGATGTTTGGGCTAAATTTGAAGAAATTTCTTTAAGCCTCCCTGAGATATTGTGTCACAGAAAGGGACAAACAAATGACCTGACAAGCTAAAAATCATGACAACTTTGGCCATGGCGCTTACCAGCTTCCTGCTATCAAGATTTTACTGTAAATTTTGAAAGGTATTGTTAGCCAGTCTGTGCCACCTAATAAAACTTCAGTTATAGTAAAAGTGACTGGGGACCTTAAGATGAAAATGACATGTAAAATTGCCAGCACATTTATGGGTTGAAATGCATCTCTAAAGGAGGCTGATTGTTCATTGTTATCTGATTCTATTGTTGTTCATATTGCTGTGATTTGCCAGACACACCAGCTGCAAGTCATTCAAAGTTATAAAACTGCAATGTCTATTAATCTAATCTACAGTCAGTTTATTAGCCAGTATGGCCAGGGAACCCATATAATAATTTTACATGCTCAGTGTTCAGGTTGTGATGTTTTTAGGAAAATATTTGTAAATGAGGTTGCTTGTGGTCTACTTAAATCTACTTAAATTTTCACAGCATTGTTTCATTGAGCCTTGTGCATGTCTCACACTGAAACACTTCACAAGTCACTTTCGGCCTTTCTATACAGATGTAAATTAACAGTGGAGGTTGTGGAGTAGGATGCACTTACACTAGGCAACCCGTGCCAAAGCACATTTGACCCCCAAAGTCCAATATATTTGACTTGTGTGTGTGCTCTGTACTGTGCTCAAGTGTGGTAAACTTCTGTGGCCCCGGCACGATTGAAAGAGGTTGACTTTGGGTCCCTTCGGAACGGTACACTTGCTCACGCACAAGCTCAAGCATGGGTACTCAAAGTGGATGTACAATATATGCGACAATTCTCCTGACAATCATTTCAAACAATGGTGGAAAAGTGTTGACATTGGTCCAGTGCTTAAGTCAATTGTTTCCACGAAATGTGGGCAAATACTCATACTCAGTCAGCTAACACACAACACACATTAAACAAAAAAGAACTCAGAAGTCTTTGGAAAATCTGAATTACATAAAATACTGCATGTGTTGTACTATGATATGATGACATATGTACAAGAAATAAGGTACTCAGGCCCAGGGATGAAGTGAAGTGAAGATATGTGAAGTGTGAATACAGTCATACTTCACCACACTACAAGGCAATGGGGCATAGTATGAGTGCGCCCTTAAATGATTCATTTTTGTTTCAGTGTTTTGTTCACCTTTGTCAAACAGCATCCTTAGTTAAAACTTATAATTCTTTAACCTTTCAATGTCCTCACCAAGAAAAATGCAATGGAAAAATAATTTCTTTGCATTTCTCTCTTCATTTGGGAAATAGTAACAGCAATCTTTTTTTTAACATTCCCCATAGTTTTACATAAAGAAGCCTCCACCAAATGGATGTCAGTTAGTACCACAGCACACACAAATATCAAAATGAATAGAAATAAGTAAAATCATCCTCAAATAATAATTCTCATTCATAGATTTACAGCAAGTGTCCCTAGTCTTTTCTGATTATGTTAGGATCCCCAATCAGTCATAGCCATCAATCAGATTAACATTAGTCTTCAGTTTTGTTACATATGTGTGTACACATACACTCATGTATATATATACACACACATATGTATGTATGTATATTAGCAAATCATATACTCTAATATTGCTCATAATATGTAACTGACATATTTCAATATGTTAGTGAGAATTAGTAGTATTACCAGTGCTAATACTATTTCCATGTACTTCTATCTCAAAAATGCTAAAGAGAAATGAAATTTTTCTTCTACAAGTATGTAATGGTTAACATAGTTAACAAGTTTTTAAGAAATTAATATTTTACCATTAATTAACAGATCAATGGTTCAGTGACATGTTTTTGGACAATGTAAAAAAAATCACACACAAAGTTATTTTAGCATGATTACGATGAAATACCTTTGAATTGAACATATTAACAACAATAATTTAGCAAATATTTTATATTTCAAAACAAATAGTTCATTTTCATTGTTTAAGTATAACTAAAATATAACTAATTACCATTAAGTGTCTATTCAGCCCTCTCTAAGGCGGCAATCCGAGAAAGCATACAACTGCAAAACATATGGCCATGTAGTGTATTTTTTCTAGCATAACAGAGCTCACCTGAGTGATAAAAATAGCTCAATCAAGTTGGGCTCAATACACTTTTCAAAGAGAAATGCTGACTCAAAATGTGCTTTACCAAATGGTTGAGCAGGCAGTTATAGAGGTAAGGTAAGCCCATCCTCTCACTGGCATTTCCCTTTTATCTCAGCAAACTGCCTCCCAGTTCCTCCTATATTTTTCCATGCAATGTAAAATAGTTTCTCTCCCCAGCAGTACCTTATTGTGACTTCCTGAAATAAATCCTAAATTAGTTTTGTTGCTCTTTAGTACTTTGTAAATTGCTTGCATTTAGATCAGATAGTTGATCAAATTAAACAAAAAAAAAAATAAAATAAAATAAGAATCTTACTTAGGCTATTTCTTTTTTTTCACCCATACTGGAGTGTGATTGTCGGCCCACGCTACCTAACAGGGTCATTATGTGCCCGTTAATAGTGGACTCCTGTTGCCCCTTACGATTCAAGTGTGTACATTTTCTCACTAATTTGCATTAACAAATAACTTCCTTCCTTATGCATGTGCATTGAGCACATGGTTACCACTGAAAATTTCATTGTGATGCTGTGCTTGTAAAAATTTATTGGCTGATTTTTGAAACTGTTTTTGAAGGTCTACTAAAAGTCTGATAGAGTTATTTAAATTAAAATCATCTTATTTCTAACATTATTTTAGCTTTATCCTTGTTTTCCCTTTTTTCTTGTTAAAATTCTTGTTAAGTTTTTTTGAATAACTCTTCTACTGTCTTTTGAGTAACCCATCCTTTTAACAGCATTAAAATCTGAAAAAATAATGTGTAGTTAAAAAAAACAAACACAATAAAACAAACCCAAAAAAAACCAATTCATTAAAAATTGAATTCATTAAAATCATATTTTACAGCAGTATCGAGTTGAGACCACATTTTGAGGAGTATTACTATTTGACTTGTTTCTTTATTTAATCCATGCTGAAGTGTGATTGTCACTCCATGCTATCTAAGAGAAGAACTGTGTCACTATATACAAATTAACAATGGACTGTCATTTAATTCAATACAAGTGTGGACCTTTTTCTGTATATAAAAACAAATTGCAGTCCTTTAACTGTACACTAAGTCTAGCAGCATTTTGAAAAATGTAGTCATATGAGGTGCTTGTAACAACTGGCAAAGCGAGCTGTTTGAACAGAACAATATTAAGTTTTAGGCAAAGTCTGATCTTAAATCAGTTTATTAGAGAATTAATGTATCAAAAAAAGAATATTTCGACTGACCATTTAACTTCTAATTTTATCTTGGCTGTTTTCCTTTTCCCCTGCTTTTAGATTGTAAAAATAATTCTTATTCCTCTGCTTTTATTGGTAAACCTTTATTTTTAACATTAACATAACAAAGGTGTGTGGAAAAACAACGTGTGTGAATGGGTCATTACACTGCCTGCTCATGGCCGGCAGGCAGGCTGCAGAACATGAGCTTAGACACTCACACACTTTTCAGTGTCCTCTTGGCAGAAGTTAAAAAAATTTACCAGAGCATCTTAGACATAATTTTAGCAAGATTTAAAGCATGTCCAACAGGGGACCTAAAAAATGTCCACTGTTATACACTTGGTCCACTGTAGGTGAATGTTTAACGACACTTTTGTTCCCTGTTGCACACACACACACTCACACATACATATATATATATATATATATATTTATATACACACTCACACACATATACATATACATATATACAAACATATATATATATATATCCTATACACATACATACACACATATATAAATATACACATATTTATACACATATATGCACACATATATACACATACACACAAATATACATACATACATACACATATATATACACACATACAAACCTGTGTCTTGAAGTTGTATTCTCGTCCCTGTCTTATCCTCAAAATGGTTTTATTAGGCTGAAGATCCTGAAAATGATGAACTGTAACAGGTAGAAACAGGGGCAGCACACTGAACTGACAGCAAAAAAGCCTTTGCACAAGCAGGATTTGGTTCTGTTTAAATAGATGTAATCTACATAAATGACTGGTGACTCATGGCTCAAGGCCTTAAGGGCCTTACCATAGCTTCATGAAAAAATGTTAGTTTACTGTGTAGGTCAGGTGCCACCTCACTGGGCAAACAAGCTATCATCCTGATCAATGATAACAGTGAATATCTTTCACTTTTAATACTTATCACAATTTTAAGAATAATGGATATCTACCAAATCTCTTTTGACTAAATATTCTATTCATGTAAGAGAACAGCAAGAATTTTGTGGTTTCACATTGTTGTTTCCAAAGTAGATATCTGCACATGACTTAAAAGGGCAGGTGGTGGAGGCCTTCAGATATTTATCATTTATCAATTACTAACACCAAGTGATAGTAGGTGGTAGTATATAAACTATATAGAATGTTCCTTTAGTTCTACAGCAGTCACCAAGGCCAGAACAATGAATGCTTGCAGAGCTTCCAGCCAAACGTGATGAATGAACAGTGGAGGCATGTATGAGTCAACAGTGGCAAGGATCTGTAATGTCCAAAAAGCCTGTTTTTCAGCCTGGTTTTGTTAGTTTTTGTCTTGTTTGGAAACGTATACTCACACAGCAGCAAGTGCCTGGGAAATGTCAACAAATACTGCACTCCCCTGTCTTTAATGGGTCAGAACCAGTAAACCAGGAAAGGTCACCAGTAAACAGTAAATGTCATTCAAACAGATACCGTTGCACTTTTCTTATAAGCAGGCAACAAGATGATGTGAACTTTACCAAGGGTCAGGACAACCAAATGTTTAAAAAGTCATTGCAGCTGAGAGGCTTACTGACAAATCTGCAAGAACTTTCTTTGTAAAAGACTGATCTAGATTCTAACCTTTGAGCATGAGCTTAGAACAAACTCACATCGACAATTTCAGAAAAGATGACAGTATGTTTAAACAGGTGTTTTAGTACAAAAACCAGTGCTATTGAGCGACAATAAAATGTTTGCTTGTTTTACAAACCAAAAATTATGTTTTTGTTTTGAAAAAAATACACAGTCACATATATATAATGCACATGTATAAATATTCCTCTATTCCTCCATTCTATCCTTCCTTTTGCTTAAACAAATGTCTAATATCTAAAATTATTTTAATTGGGAGGCAATTTTTTTAAGATACTTTAATCAGTTACTATCAGCAGACACTCACCCAATATAGACCTGCCAGTGCAGTGATGGCGTTGCAGCAAAATGTTGTACACAAACAGGACAGGTAGCATGTTTGGCTAAACACAAAACAATCGCAGCACTCCGATTCCCATATAACTAGTGGGAGTTAATATAAAATGTACGTGAGTTAACTTTAAATTGGGCCACAAATAGAAGATTCTGGGAAAGGGATGCAGGGGATAAGATAACTGACAAAATATGGGAGGTGTCAGGAATTACAAAAATAAGGACCCAAATGCAGACAATATCCAGGGACTTTAACAAAAAGCAAGCTTGGTTAAGAAATAAACTGATAATACAAAATGCAAAATCCAATAAAACAGACAAAATCAAAGACGACAAAATAACTTCAATGTTACGAACCAAGACGCGGGGAGATAAGGACCAAGGGCTGACAATAGCACGGGGAGAGACGAGAGACAACACGCAACACAGCATGACATAGCACGGCAGGGCACATCAGGGCTCAACAGGGCTCCACAGGACATAACAGACAAAGAGGAAACACAGAGACTATATATACACTAAGGTAATGAGACACAGGTAGGGCAATCAACTCAGGTGAAGCACATAAGGGCAGGGCAGATAATTACAAGAGGGAAACTTGACAGAACATGATTTACCAAAATAAAACAGGAAACAATGAAACAAGGATGCAAAAGTAAACTTGACACACAACTTAAGAATTAACTGAACTAATTAGCGGATCATGACAAGGGGGAATTATTGGATCATGGTTCAAGGTCTCAAGAGAAGTACAGACACGTTTAATTAAGTATAAGATTATTATTAGGACTTAATGGACCCCAAGTATAATAAAAAGGTTGGGCCTTAGAGACTCTGACAAGTGCTGGAAATGTGATACTGCTTGTAGTACTCTCCTGCACATGTTGAATTCTTGCCCCATGTTAGATCTCCTGTGGTCTGAGACTATATCCTTTATCAATAAATTGATATCCTCTTCACTGTTACAGGGACCAATGCTTTGACTGTTTGGGGTCCCACCGAAAGGAAGTTGTCTGAACACCCACCAGACTTCATGCCCAATAGCTCTAATTACAGGGTGTAGGATAGTATTATGCCACTGGAAAACTACAGGGGTCATATCAGTAAAGAAATAGATGGATAAAATGGCCAAAATATCATCTTATGAAATATAATGTTATAAATTAATAGACAAAGCAGGAAATATACATGAAATATGGGGCCCATATCTTTTGATAATCTGTTTCATAATCATCTGTCTGCACTGTTTCGGACAATACAATGTTTTATTTTGTGACTGATTTGAGGTAACACTTAATCATATTATTCCTCAATGTACTGTTTAAAAGATGTGTATCTTGTAAACCAGTAAATGGCATTTGACGCTCTATTTTATTTCTTTTTTTCTCCTCTCTTGTAACTGTTCTTCTTTTGACTCAAATTTAGATGATGGAGATATTGACACACATAAATGGGTCATTTTGTTCATTAAAACTAAAAAAGAACATTTAAAAAGTTGGGCCACAAACAAACATTTTGAGCAGATGTTGTAATATAAATAAATTCCCTGTTCTCTTTAAAATTAGATCATTTTCAATTAACTGTCAACAACCATTTCCTATCTACAGAAGACTTCAACTGATAAAAAAAAAAAAAAAAAATTAACTTGAAGCTTTTGTTGCAACTAGAACTAATCGGCTCTTTTTCTGAAAGCTTAGGAATTTTCGATGACAGGCAAAAAACTGAAGAACTGAAGAGATAGTAGAGGTTTTTAACCCTCCCACCAATTGAGTGACTGAGAATAAGACACATTAACAAATTTCTGGATGTACATTTTTTTTGGGCAGCTCCAGCTTAGGAGGTGGGGTATGTTCTCTATTCAACAGAAAGACAAGAGCTGTTCCATTTGTGTGTAAATGTGTGTTAAAGTTCCTGGTTGATACTTGCAGAGAAGCTGCCTGCCAGCGCTTAGAGAAGTCCAAGACTGGATAAGTGCAGTCCATTTGAAAAAAAAAATAGCTGAGAAAAGGATACTAAAAAGATAATCATTATTTTTTATAATTTTACTTGCAAAGAATCTGTAAAGAGAAAATTATATAAATTGTGCTTTTTATGCTTAACCTTGGTCCCAAATAATTTCAGCAAGGGACAGCAGGCAACTACTACCAGTAGCACTGGAAGTAGTAGCCTCTTGGTATATGTATTAGAAATACACTCTGTAGCTGGAAATTCATAAAACACTGAAAAAAAATTAAGAAAATAAAACAAAAGGATCAAGAAAAGTGTCTAAAATTGATTGGGAACTGAGAGAGAAAGAAAAGGAGACATTATATATCAGAAGCATTGGCACTGATGGTACAGCTGTCAAACTTATTTAGGTCTTAAAGGTTTTGTGTACCAAAATGATGTCTATGAATTTGAAACACAACTTAAATAATAAGTTTTCCTCTGAAGCTGATGCACAGAATGATAGAAAATCATTGTGTGCAAGCTGCAACATTAAGGCAGCAAAAATTTAACCAAAAACAACAGCCGTGAGTTCAACAGCTTCAGAAACAACAGGATAAGCAGGAAAGCTTAGATGAGGAATTGATAGGCCCACTAAAGGAAGCAGTGGAGCCAGAGAGTATTAAACAGGAATTTAAACATAATTTTAAACCTGGCAATGTAAGAGAACCAGATAGGTTCATCTGCCTTACTGTCATGAGTTGCTTAATGATGGATGTGGATTCCTCTGTTGAGGATGTCAGAAGTGGACTACACAATTTAAAACCATAGGTCATTCAGTTCATCCCAAGTAAGGAGATGGCCATGGCCAATCAATTGGAATTATAGTCGAATATTTACTTTGACAAAGTGTTGGACAGCCTGCTAAATGCCAATGTTTTTGGTAAGCTGGTTGAATGTCAGACTCTATCAAATGGCATAAGGCTACACTGGGGGGTTTGTATCAAAATAGTTATGCAATAAAACACTATGCTAAAAGTCTATTCAGTGTTTTTGGTGTCATTAACAGTTAACAGAAACTCTGAAATATAGGTTGCTTTTTAGCCATGAGTACAAACAGCAATGCCTTAATAGTTATTATAAAGATCACACATTATGCAGAATACACTTTTTTTTATAGTTTTCCAATGAAAATATGTAGCCCCAACCCGTTTAAAGAAAAAGCGCATCTTTTTCCTGTCTGGCTTGCAAAAGGGGTAAAACCACACCTCCAGTAAGGTGACAGTACCAGTGCTATGTGTTTGTGCCACCCTGCAGAGTTGCCATTGTTGAGATCTAAAACATGTGAGTAGAACAAAGAAAGGCCTTGCAGACCACACCTCAGTGGGTGATCTGAACTCAGATAAAGGGCAGTAAGCTCAACTTCCAAGAGTCCCCCAGATTTCACACCTACAGTTGTGGTCAAAAGTTTACATACACTTGTAAAGAAGACAATGTCATGGCTCTCTTGAGTTTCCAGTTATTTCTACAACTCGGATTTTTCTCTGATAGAGTGATTGGAACAGATACTTCTTTGTCACAAAATACATTCATGAAGTTTGGTTCTTTTGTGACTTACTTATGGGTCAACTGAAAATGTGGCCAAATCTGTTGGGTCAAAAATATACATACATCAACATGAATTAGCAATTTTGGTGACTTAGAAAGTTGTGTCAATGAAATGAGCTTCATAGCATGGCCTCTTAACTTCTTGTGAGTGATTATGAGTGACTACAGCTGGTGACTTCTCTGAGGCCATTTAAATTGGGCTCATTGGATACAAACGCCCACAAACGCTACAATGGGAAAGTCAAAAGAGCTCAGCACGGATCTGAAAAAGCAAATAATTGGCTTGAACAAGTCAGGAAAGTCACTTGGAGCCATTTCAAAGCAGCTGCAGGTCCCAAGAGCGCATGGCAGAGTGCATGGCACTGTTTTGTCACTGCCACGATCAGGAAGAAAATGCAAGCTATCACCTGCTGCTGAGAGAAAATTGGTCAGGAGGGTGAAGAGTCAACCAAGGACCACCAAAAAGCAGATCTGCCAAGAATTAGAATCTGCTGAAACACATGTGTCAGTATCCACAGTTAAGCATGTTTTGCATCGCCATGGACTGAGAGGCTGCCGTGCAAGAAGGAAGCCCTTGCTCCAAAAGCGGCACCTTAAGGCTCGACTGAAGTTTGCTGCTGGCCACATGGACAAAGATTATAACTTCTGGAGGAAAGTTCTGTGGTCAGAAGGAACAAAAATTGAGCTGTTTGGCTACAATGCCCAGCAATATGTTCGGAGGAGCAAAGGTGAGGCCTTTAACCCCAAGAACACCATGCCTACCGTCAAGTACGGTGGTAGTAGTATTATGCTGTGGGGCTGCTTTGCTGCCAATGGAACTGGTGCTTTACACAGAGTAAATGGGATAATGAAGTAGGAGGATTACCTTCAAATTCTTCAAGATAACCTAAAATCATCAGCCTGAAGGTTGGGTCTTGGAAGCAGTTGGGTGTTCCAACAGGACAATGACCCCAAACACACATCAAAAGTGGTAATGGAATGGCTAAATCAGGCTAGAATTAAGGTTTTAGAATGGCCTTCCCAAAGTCCTGACTTAAAGCCCCTTGAGAACATGTGGACAATGCTGAAGAAACAAGTCCATGTCAGAAAGCCAACCAATTCAACTGAACTGCAACAATTTTGTCAAGAAGAGTGGTCAAAGATCAACCAGAAGCTTGTGGATGGCTACCAAAAGTGCCTAATTGAGGTTAAAATGGCCAAGGGACATGTAACCAAATATTAGCATTGCTGTATGTATATTTTTGACCCAACAGATTTGGCCACATTTTCAGTGGACCCATAATTAAGTCATAAAAGAACCAAACTTCATGAATGTTTTTTGTGACAAAGAAGTATCTGTTCCAATCACTCTATCAGAGAAAAATCCGAGTTGTAGAAACAACTGGAAACTCAAGAGAGCCATGACATTATCTTCTTTACAAGTGTATGTAAACTTTTGACCACAACTGTAAGTGTGAAAACAGACTATAAAAGCTACCTCTGCCCCCAAATCTGTCTCTTCTCTTTCTTTTTGCTCTTGCTCTCTTCTTGCCTCCTCTCCAGATGAGCTCAGCTCTCTCCTCTGAAGCCCTACAGGGCCAAGGACTCAGATAACTTCTGCAGCAGTTCTGCTCAGTGCAGATTGCTGCACCACACTCCTCACCAAGAGCAGCAACGCGAGAGCCTGCCAAAGAATCAACCGGGAGTCAGTTAAGTCAGCACCAGTGGCCAGGACACAAGGTCTGCCAGCTGAGACTTACAAGCAACGGGAGTCACAACCAAAGTTAGCCACACTGCTAACTTGGAACAAGGGGGCAACCAATGATCTTCAGAGACCCAGGGTTCACAGTGCCAGACCAGCCTGTAACCCATCCGGAAGCCTCACCAGCTTATTGGACTTAACGTCACCACAAGCCCGCAGCTTCATGGACTTAACACAGTAATGCACCGAAAAGGACGTCTTTTTCTTCAAAAGACTGGGTAACGTAACTGGGCATAACCTAGCATAAGATGGCATAGCTAAGCAGGGAATTATTCACACGTGTCATTGTTGCAATGATTTTATTGAATATATTCTTGAGCATTATGTCTAGGCCTTGTTATCGTTAAGTTATTTGCAAATTTCACACACATAAGACTGGAGTCACATCCAGTAACACAAAACCTTTAACCTCCCCACTAGCCGTGTGGTATTGGCTGTAGTCTTTGGTTCGGCCATCTTTGTTTTAGATTTCTTTGTTTAAGCCATGCAGTCCTAACCACCATCTTGAGTCAGCCATCTTGTCTTTGTCTGCCCATCAGACACTGACACACACACACACACACACACACACACACGCATACACGTGTTTATGGCCAACAGGGCCCCAACGTTTTTCTCTTCTAAAAGGGGGCCGGTATTTCTGGTCACTGTAAAAAATCAAAAATAGATAAGAACATTTACTTTTAGGGTCTTTAAACATAATATTACTGAAAATGTGCTTCTTTAATTAGTGCTTGTTTACTACTAAGAGTTTCTTTCTTTCAGTTACAATAATTATTTAACATGAGTGTTGTCCATTTTGACATGTTTTTCTAGAAAAAAATGTTAGAAAAATAATCAGGGTGGAAAAAAATCCATGTTTCACTTGTGAAACAGCTAAAAGCATCCTTCTTTAACACAAAAGAATGTGATAGTAGCAACACATTTTATTTTATCTGGACCTTATTTGCGTAAATTGTGTTCTTTAAATTAAAATTAACAAACTAATTACACCCATGCACTATTTTTAATTTTTTCTTATGGGAACACTTATTTGTCTTCTGTCAGTTTGAACAGTACAATAGGGGACCTAAGTGTAAATTCTAGATTGCTTAAATATAAATACTCTGGACAGTGTACAGACGTTTTTAAAAGAGGATTGTTTTAATTTAACTGGCTTTGAAAAAGTAATGAAACATTTGTAGTGTGCTTTTCAATTTTATAGAAACTCTCATTTCATTTGTTGCAATGCTGCATCCTTACACAGCTTTCATAAATGTTTAAAACTGACTGTTTACCAATAAATGTAAGCCTTTTTGCAACACAGGAGGGAGAAATCAGAAAAGACATACAACTAAAAGTTGAGAAAATATTTTAAGTACTTCTTCCTTTTAAAAAAAACCTTCTATGTGCCTCTCTTGGCATTTGTAATTGTGAATAATGAAAGATTATCTAAACATTCATCTGGCGTTATAAATAAGTTTTGTTTATTTTTCTCTGCTGAAACAATGCAGATAACATATTCTTAAGAAAAAAAAAACTTCAGTATTTTTTTTTGTCAAACTGTGTCATATAACTGCTGACAATACTCACTAATTTATGACCCAATGATTAAACTTAAGCAGAAGTATGAGTGTCACTCCATACTATTTAACAGGAGACAAAATATAATATAATATAAAAGCCTCTTAAAGGTATGGATCGTATTGGAGTGGTTCTGAGAGGGGCAGGAGTTAACTCTTTCAGACAACAGCAAGTAGTTCAATTCAATTCAATTTTATTTATATAGCGTCATTTCACAACAAAGTTGTCTCAAGACACTTTACATATGGAGCAG
>JAPZDZ010013132.1:0-14548 GCA_029783805.1 Acanthurus tennentii | reverse complement strand
CTGGTCCAGAAGTGGAAGCGCCATGGTACCACTGTGAACCTCCAAAGAACAGGGCGTCCCTCCAAGATCACGGCAAAAGGGAAGATGAAACTGCTCAGGGAAGCCAGAGCAAACCCCTCCGTCACTCTTGAAGACCTGAAGAAGTCTCTCCAGGGTGCTGGGACTAACGTACACAAGTCCACAATATCCCGCACTTTACACAAGGAAGGTCTCTATGGGCATGTCGCAAAGAAGAAGCCATATCTGAAGAAACAACATCTCAAGGCTCATTTGCAGTATGCTACCACACATCTGAAAGACACTCCTGCGATGTGGGAAAGTGTGATCTGGTCAGATGAAACGAAAATAGAACTTTTTGGCCTGAACACCAAGAAGTACGTTTGGCGCAAAGCCAACACAGCTGATGATCCGGCTCATACCATCCCTACCGTGAAACATGGAGGTGGGAACATAATGCTATGGGGCTGTTTCTCTTCCTCCGGTCCTGGTGAGCTTGTCCGTGTGCAAGGGATTATGAATAGTGCAAAATATATTGACATCCTGGAGAAAAACCTCTTCAAGTCTGCAAAAAGCCTGAACCTTGGGAGGAAGTTCACCTTTCAGCAGGATGATGATCCAAAACATACGGCTCGAGTGACACAAGAATGGCTCAGGAAGAAGAAAGTGAAGGTTCTAGACTGAATACTTTTGCAACCCACTGTATCTAGCCTCATTTTACTGATATGCACCAAAGTACTACTAATTTCAACCCCAGATTTGCCTTTATGGAGGTAAAAAACACCACAAATTTCACTGGAGGGGATCTTTGAGATGTCTAAAATACAGGTTAGAATGTTGTTTCTGCAGTGATCTGATCCTGAAAGCTTAGTTTAAGATTTATTTGATCCTGTCCACCACATAATATCACATACACCTGTAGGATATTTTTAATATTTTGTACAGATTAAAAATTACAGTTTACCTGTAAAAACTGTTCTTTAACTCACTGATAACCTGTGCCAACTGAGAGTGTGTCCTGGATGCATATATGATTTTGGGAACATCTGCGTAGGAGGCTGAAAAACAGTAAAAAACACACAATAATTAACATAATTTAAGTTACATGAAAAATATTATTGAAGTTTTATAGTTGTTTCAGTGGCTTAATGGCCAGTTCAGTCCCTATGATATTAGGGAATTTATGCTAAAGACTTCTACATCTAAGTGAACTTTTTCTGGAGTACTCTACTCTCTGATGTTACAGCAAAGTCTCACCTGTTACTCAACAGGCAGTGACTTGGGTGATGTAGCACTGCTTTCTTCAAATATCAGTTTAAAATAAAGTATTTTCCATTTAGCTAAAGATTCTCTAACATAAATGTTTGCTTATGGCTTTATTCAGACACAACAAGACAGAACATCTACAGAGAGATAGTTTATTGGTGCACAAAGAAGAAAGAGTTGTAAAAATGCATAATTTTATCTTTTTAGGAAGTATTGGTTGCTGTGTTGTTGTACAAGCACTCAGTCTCTGTGCCCTGTGATTGAAATTGACAGGTGCTTACACTGTACAGTGAGGTTTTCAGGAGGTGTATGAGCTCAACATTTTCAAAAATAGTTGTTGTGTTTACATATTAACTACACTAGGTCATGCAGGGGACAGCCACTGAATATGAGCAAAATGCTCTGAGCTGATCTGTCTTGGTGATCTGATCTGAACATACTTGGTGTGTCACCATCTGTGGCAGTAATTCCCCAGGATGACAGATTTGTGACAGGCAACTTCTCCTTAGTGCCCAGTCGTTTTGCTATCTTGTGGGCAGAAATGGTGTCCTTAAAGTGCTCTCTCCAGGCCAGGGTGGCACACAACAGACACAAGGTTTTACCAGTACCTGTAGGACTCTCCAGGATCCCATTCACCTTCTGAAACAAACAAGAAGACAGGCTAGTTTTACCTTTGGAGAGCTCCCGCTAAACTCAGTTATATTTTATTTGTTTATTGGCAGATGTTAACTCCTTGATAAACAAAAATGAAAATTCTGAGCTTTTTATGCTGCCTTTGATGACCTGATGATCCACCAAGTAGCTGTCATTAATATAACACCTCAATCTTTGCTTGAGTCACAGGTGTGTTTTGGTCAAAGATTATTATGGTACTATAAAAAATAACCCATTAAAGCAGACACTTTTTAGTGAAATTTATTCAAATCATTGAATTATTTAACACAAATTAGTGTAATAGATGATTAAGCTCTCATTCCAAATACAGCAAGAATTCATTACTTTCAACCTTTGCACCAATTCAAATGAATTATTTTTGCAAGACTGTCCAGCTGAGAAATATATGTCACAATAAGTAGGCACTAGGGATGTCTCAATACCAATTTTTCATGTCCTACCAAATCCACTACCTTAAGTGTCTGCCAATACCAATATCAGCTCAATATCCATAAAAAAATTTAAATAATACATTTCTAAGGATGGACTTTATTCAATCTAGACAACTAAAAATCATATCCAAATTGTGAAACATATATTTCACTATATTAAAAGGAAAAAAAACATAGAACACAACATGACTAAAGTTATGCAATACTGCTGCTGCATTTTATTTTAAACTTTTTACATAGCTTTTAGCAGCATTTTTAATGGGTCACTCACCACCATGCAAACACTAAAATTAAAATTTCAAATCTAAAAAATAAAATTTTAAGCACAACTTTGTGCGAAAGTTTGAAGTCTTTAAATCACAAATAATTATAATTCCACTGTAAATAATGAACATTAAATGTAGCCTATATCTCATTTACATGAAATAGTAAAACAAATTGCAATGTAGCAATGTAGGCCATAACTTAAATGAAGTTAGTTGGTTTCAATCAAAATATATCGCAAATTTAAATCTAAATTATTAGAAATTCGGTAAAAGAAAATACGCAATTATGTGTTTCTTTTTTTTCCCCAAACCTTTATTCCACAATTCAATTTACATTACAGAAAAAAGAAACTCACATTTCCATTTACATAAACTTAGCTTACATCTGAAACATAGCAAGCTTAGAGAATAACAGAATAAAATAAAAATCAATTAAACTAATAAAATAATAATAAGGGTTAATAATTCAACTAAGGAGTTTTAAGCGTAGCAACATTACACAGGATTATAACTTAAAGAGCAAGAGACTTTGACATGGCTTCATATAAATAACATAACGACTGGTTAACTTCCGATAGTATCTTTAAGGATACTAAATAATTTTTGATTTCATTTTTAAAACAAGACTAAGGAGGGTTTGCTTTTTTCCCCATTTATTTTTATGTATATGATACTTCCCTGTAATGAAAATTATGTTCATCATTTTAGATATATTCTTTGGCAGGCCATCCATATAAACTGTCACCTGAAACAAAGAACTGTTGATCTCAATATTCAACCAGTTATAAACATCTTTCCAGAAAAGCTGCGTGATCGTGCAAGAAAAGAACAAGTGTTCAATCGTTTCCTGTTCTGTCATACAAAATACACATAGTTTGCTTCAAAATTAAACCTTTTCCTTAACATTTCAGCAGCAGGATAGATATTGTTTATTATTTTAAACTGAACTTCTTTTGCTTTGGGTAAAATTGGCCATTTAAGATAGCTACAATACGTCTTCGTCAACGTCGTTTCATTATCTACTATCTTTACTTTTGTTGATTTTTTAATATCATAGAATAGCTTCTCTTTCAACACATTTCCAAGTACTTTGTTGTTGCATTTTTTTTCACCAAACTTCACTTCAGCTATGTTTAAATCAGGCAGTTTGACAGACACATTTGAGTGTGTAAGGATATTTTTAATCGTGTGTATTAGGGGGAGTGGAATTGCTCTACAAATTTGATTTAATTCTCTCTATGAGCATTTTAAACTAAACTTTTCTACAAATAAATTCAAATGCAATAGATTGCCATATATATCCATGAAGTCAGTAACAAATAGAATTATTTATCATACCATTCTTGTTTAAATAAGGTTTTCTTGTTAATAGTAATGGTTCTATTATTCCACAAGGTCGAGCTGTGGGGTGTGAAGTTGTGAGTGAACGTCATATTCCAATAGAGCAGTATTTGTCTATGGAAGTCAGACAATTTAATTGGCAATTTAGTTATCTCAAAGTCACATCTCAACAAAAATTCTAATCCTCCAACATTTTGGAAAAGACATTTTGGTATATGGAACCATATAGAATCGGGTGATCGCTTTGATCCAGTTTAACTTAAATACACCAATCATGGATTCAAAGTCAACGGCTTTCAATCCTCCATTTTTATATTCTTTAATCATCACAGATTTTTTAAGGTAATGGGCCTTATTTTTCCATATGAAGTTAAAAATTACGCAGTTTACTTTTTTAATCATTTGAGGAGGTACATAAAGGGCTTGACAAGGATACACGAGTTTTGATATGCCTTCAGTTTTTGTCAATAAGACTCTGCCAAGAATAGACAGATCTCTCATAAGCCAAAAGTTAAGAGACTTTTTCATATCATCTACTTTTCCTTCTATGTTTAGTTGTTGTCTCTTATTTCTATCTTTAGATATAGTTAAACCTAGGTATTTTAATTCAGTTTTAACAGGAATGGAGTTTATATTTGGCTCAGCACAAGGATGGAGAGATAGTAATTCACATTTTTTTCAAGCTTAAGCACAGACCTGAAGCTCCTGAGAAAATTGATATTATATCCAGAGCTTTCTTAATTATAGATTTATTATTTTAGAAAGATTACTGTGTCATCTGCAAATTGACTTATTCGATATTCATAATCGAAAATGGTAATTCCTCTAGTTTGAGGGTGATTTACAATTAGATAAGCTCGCATTTGTGTACATAAAATTAACAATTTTGCCGAAATAGGACACCCCAGTCTGATTCCACCTAAGATCCTAATTTTGGGTGTCATTCCAGGGTTCAGAGAGTTGAAACTATAAATATAATTATAAAACATTTTAATGGCCTTCCAGAACCCTTCTCCAAATCCAAGTTTTTTGAGCATAAACTCATGTTCAACAGTGTCAAAAGCTTTGAAAAAAAACAAAGAATAACACAAAACTATCTGATTTAATATATGATTGGTAATCAATCATATCCAGAATCAATCAAATATGGTTGTGAATATATTTTCCCTTTATGAATGCTGATTGATATTCCTCTACAAGTTTTCCAAGCATTTGTTTTAGGCAATTTGCATAAACTAAAGCAAGAAGTTTATAATCATTGCATAGTAGGGTTATAGGTCTCCAATTGTCTAGCATCAACAAATCTTTTTTTGGTTTAGGTAATAAGGTTATCAAACCTGTTTTCATAGTAGGGTACAAACTACCTTTTTGAATACATTCCAGAAAAGCTTTATACAGTAATTTTCTAATGTCCACCCAAAAATGTTTTAGGAATTCAGACGTTAAACCGTAGATCCCTAATGATTTACTGTTTTTTCATTTGTTTTAATGGATTTTCAATTTCTAAAATAGTTAATTCCTCTTCATGTATACGTTCGTCTTCTGCATCTATTTTTTAATGTCTTCATTGATGCTTTCAAAAAGAATGTCATTTTTTGATTTTTTAAATTTTGACTTGCATAAGTTTCTACAGAAGAGACAAATTTCGCAATTATGTGTTTCTATCCACTGCTGTTATGCGATTATTTAAGTAAGTTCATGGAGCTAAGCAGTAGGTGGCGCAACAATTTTTAGTCAGGTGTCATTTACCACAGCAGAACAAGACAGAAAAACGTGATGACGTATACAAATAACGCAAGTAAACAAATACGCTGCTTCTCATCTCCTGTGGCATTTATGTTTGTTTCTTTCACTACGTCAAGTAATATCGAATTTTTCTCATCAGTCCTCACATACCTTAAGTTTAGCTTATCTTAAGACGCTGCCGCCGTTGCTTCTCCAATGCAGAGGACTACTGTCGCGGGAGTGACATTTAAGTCACGTCGTTTCTAAATCGCATCCTGTATTCGCTCCTGTTTCCGTTGCACTTACCTGCATTTACCCTTGTCGATACCCCCCCAAACGAAAAAACTTTTTTGCAGTAGGTCGAGATTCTTTCGAAGTTTGAGTTTCCATCAACTTCTTTTTTTGTTGTGCAAATCGAAAGTGCGCATAGAAATAGGTTGATGGAAATACGACTTCTGAAGAATCTGTACAATGTGCAGCGGAACACAGTTGGGTAGACTTGACTTTCACAGCTCAAACTCTAGGCTTTTAAACCTGATATCAAGCTCGTTTTACATTTTATATTTAGTTTTATTATTAAGAGCAAACCCTACAATTTTATCAATGAAGCATTTAGTTTTTATGTATTATCTGATCTTTTTGACCTATCTTGCATTATGGTTGTGACTTCTATTGGGCATGTCTTTTCGACCTCTAACGTCTTTCTCGGTCACCACAGCGTCGTGTCTAAGTGTAGATCGATTTGTATTCCGCGCTAACGTCACTCATATCATATAATATAAAAAAGATAATCAAAATCACGTCCTTTCATCGTCTCCAATATTTTTCAATGAAAAGTAATTTATAGAGCACAAGTAACACATCAAATGCAACTCCAAGTGCTAAACAAAAAAGGGAAAAAGAACGTGATACCTTAAAATAGTTATAATACATTTAACGTTAACTTACCACTCACGTGCCACCAAAATCCACCATACTGTCTGACTAGCTGGTAAAACAATCATTTAATAATTATTGTGATTGCAGGTTTCAAAATGGTTTTAAGTCTTTCAAATACGATCCTAAATTTCTTTAAAATACGATCATAAAAGCCTCTGGTTCGACACTAGAGTATACTGATGGCTGTTATAAAAGCCTCTGGTTCGACACTGGAGTATACCGATGGCTGTTATACAGTCTTGAAACTGAAAGCTACAATTAGCGATGTGTAAATACTCACTTTCTGAAGGCATTCAATCACTTTGCTCATGTAGTCCTTTTGACAGTCATATGGTGCAAAAGGGAAATTCACCGTCACTCCATTCAAAGTAAGTGAAGACATCGTGTGTCAATGTGTCAAATAATGCAGTGTTTAAAAAGACATCCTTCACTTTGGGTTGGCTGTCAAACACTATTAGAAGTATTAAGAGAGTGAATAGGGTTAACAGCTAAAAGCTACCACAGAGCCAGTCTCACTGGACTCGTGTTTACTCTTGCCTCTTTATTCGCGCGCTCAGCGCACCGCTCATGCGCACTATGAGACGACTTCTTCTTTTGTTGTAATGCCGGGTGGTAACCAATGTTCAGGTGCATTACCGACACCCACTGTGCTGATTTGAGGGTCAGAGCTACTTGCTGCTAATAGAAAAGGAGAAAACAAACAAAACAAAAAAACACAAAAAAGTCTGGACTATATTTAAAAAACAGTTCCCGTAAAAAAAACTCTAAAGCATTTTAATCCCCCAAGTTTTTTTAGTGAGTTCCAATTCTTTGTTTAGCCTTGCCTGATCCTGTCTCAGTCTTGTTATTTTAAGAGTTAAAGGTCAAGATGGGTTGCCAACTCCTTGAAAAATAAATAAGGGACACCTCGTTGGCAGGGCCGGCCGACCCCTACCGACATGGTGATATATTTTTGCCTTTCTTTCCTGTGTGTGAAACAATTTTCTAAACATTTGACTCAAACCTGAATTTAATTAGATGCATGTTTGTGAGTGATACGAATAAACATGTAAAACAAATAATTTAGCAATTTAATTTGTAGTGCACAATAACAAAATCAACAGAATAAAATACATATCTTTCTTAAAAAATATTTTTCTTTAACAGAACCCTGCTTAACTTAAAACAGTGTCAAGTATCAAAAAACAATAGAATGCAGAATATTTCTGTAAAAATGCAGTTAGCGCAATTAGAAAAGTGAAAATAGACAGTAGAATAGTTGTAAACATAAGACCTCAAAGGCAACAAATATACAGCTGTAGTTAAACAAATAAATAAAAGATTGAACTAGAACTTGTGAACTTAAAAGTGCAATGCTACATCATACATCATGCCTCTGGTGTTGCCTGGTGGACAACAAACCGGTCAAGGGTCCCCCTTTGTTTGTTTTCCGCCAAGTCCCTTATGTGTCCAGTAGTGGAGGCATGCTGTTTCACATCAAACGGGCCACCATGGGCCACAGAAAAGGTGCGCCGCCAGCCGGTACAGTGCGCTCTGTGTAGGTTATCTCGCACTCTCTGCAGCCGCAGGTGATCCTTCTCCCACTCGATCCTGTACTTTTGCATCCTCTTGCTTTTCTTCTTGGGAGGAGTGGCCAGGTGACTACTGGAATGTGAATCGCCCGCTTCCATGGTGTTTTGTTTATGTCTGTTGTGTTGTGCCGGTGTCGTGCCGTCGTATGCACCCCTGCCGTGAAAAGCACCCCCTCGCGGGAGCGCGCTTATGCTGCTCCGCTGTAGGGAAAGTGAAGCAATTCGCCTCAATATCGCAAACAAACGCTGGGGGAAATACTGTTTCGTGATTTAAGTGTTTGTGAAGGGAAAAGAAGAGAATGACATTGGCTCGTCACACTATTTAAAACTCATCTAAATAGTGCAAATGTTCCTCTTAACACAAAATCAATTTAACAAACGCAAATCTTTCAGTATGATATTGTGTGGAAATGTACCCCAGCTATAATTACAAAGTGATATGTTTTTTTAAATCTATGACGGGGCTAAATAGGCTGAATATAATGTACACTCATAAAACAGATGTGTTAAAAATAACACGTGTCATTTTTTTACACATCTGTGTGTCTAGTTAAGGACAACACATTTTGTGTTGATCTCAACACAATTAGTGTGTAAGCACATTCAGCACATATTGTGTGTTAATATTTCAACACAGAAATGTGCTAAAATAACACAGATGTGTCATTTATTGTAATTTACACACAGTCTTTAATGATTAATATATTTATATTTTTATTTAATTTATATTTATATTTAATATTTATACAATCATCATTCATTTATTTATTTATTTTTGTCTATGCAACAGAAATGATCGCAAAATAAGCAATTGCATGAAATTCAAGTCATATTTAATGATTAATATATTTCAGTTAATCAGTTTTGTTTCATATATCACATATCAATTTCACATTAAAAGTACATGGATCAGCATTACATGTAATGACAACTTAAAAGAAAGAAACTAAGGACAATGAACAAATATGGACAAATATGCACCAACATGTAATTGCTCACTGCAGAGGACATAAGGCTGCACCGTCATAAATCTACAGAAACATAATACACGTGGTAACATTTTACTTACTAACTGGCTTTCAGGGAATGCACAAAGTAAAGGCCAATCAATTTCTTATCAATTTGTATCTTGTATTTACATAAAGATTGTCGTCATTGAAAGAAAGAATGTCAAGAGGCCTGACATCTGCCAGATCAGTAACACTGATCATTTCATATTCTGCATTCCTTTCCACTACATATGAATACAGATGATCATCAAAGTACTTCACAGTTAAAATTTGGAAAAAAATGAGAACATCTTCTTTTTCACAATTGGGAATCATGTGTATAATCTCTCCAAAGAGACGCTCTCCTCTAGAGTCACAGTTTAAAGCAATTACACACCTGGTTTTATATGTTTGTGTCATGATTCACTGTCTGTTAAGTATTTTATTTTCTCCCTCATGTTTCATGTCTTGTCTTCCTGTTTTATTTTGTGATCACTCACCCCTGTCTCTGTTCCAGGTTCCTGTCTGTCCTGCCCCCTCCTCTTCTGTGTGCACCTGATCCCTGATTGTGTCTTCCACACCTGGCCCTAATCACTCCCCAATCAACCCTGCATATATTCCCCTTTGTGTCTTGTCTCGTTGCCAGTTCGTTGATGTTCCTGCACATTTCAGGACTTAGGGGGTCAGTGCTTTCATTTTATCAAATTTTTCGCCAGATCTGATGTCCATGTCAAATTTGGTGAGTTTTTGAGCATGTTTAGGGGGTCAAATTAAGGTTTAAAGCGCGCACAATAATAAGAAAGAAACAGTACAATTACAATAGGGCTTTCGCACTGTTTCACAGTGCTCGGGCCCTAAAAAGAAACGGACCAATTACAATAGGGCCCTTGCGCCGCTAGGTGCTCGGGCCCTAATAATAATAAGAAAGAAACACACGAAAAACAATAGGGCCTCGCACCGCCGAGGTGCTTGGGCCCTAATAATAAGAAAGAAACACTACAGTTACAATAGGGCCTCGCACTGCCTGAGGTGCTCGGGTCCTGATAATAATAATAATAATAAGAAGAAGAAGAAGAAGAAGAAGAAGAAGAAGAAGAAGAAGAAGAAGAAGAAGAAGAAAGAAGAAGAAAGAAACGGAGCAATTACAATAGGGCCTCGCACCGCCTTAGGTGCTCGGGCCCTAAAAAGAAATGGACCAAATACAATAGGGCCCTCGCGCTGCTAGGTGCTCGCGCCCTAATAATAATAATAAGAAAGAAACAGTACGGATACAATACGGGTTTCGCACTGAAGGTGCTCGGGCCCGTAATAATAATAATAAGAAGAAAGAAACAGTACAGATACAATAGGGGCTTTCGCACTGTTTCACAGTGCTCGGGCCCTAATAATAATAATAAGAAAGAAACACACGAAAAACAATAGGGCCTCGCACCACCAAGGTGCTCGGGCAGGGGCTCGGGCCCTGATAATAATAATAATGATAATAACAAAGAAACGGACCAAATACAATAGGGCCCTCATTATTTCTGATGCAAACTGCTCGAAAATATGTCTTACCTTACCTCCCTGATTTTTGTCGACGTCATTCAGACTTCAGCCGTCAAACCTTGAATACTCCACAGATGTTTTCCCCAATTTCATAACTTTCCTCGCCATCATCATGATATTTTTTCGACCTATCTTATCAGCTGATCTTCTTATGGTGCCCGTGCGTGGGGAACAGTGCGTCTCCTTTGGCTTGATCGCTTGCTTTCTCTTGCTCTCTCTCTTTCTCTCTTTCATTGAACATGGCTAATGTATGTAGTGTAATAGGTTTTTTAGAAATTAGCATTGCTACCGCGGTCATATTAAACTATCAAACCCCGCTACTTGAACACAAACAAAGCAGCACTTCACACATACATGTAAAACAAACATTGATACTCACAGGCATATTTTCTCTTCTCTGTGTAAACATTAGAAAAGCTGCAGTTTAGCTGCTGACTTCTTCTCTTGACATCTTTGATCACTACCTTTGCCCAGGACTGCCACCGTCTGGCTAAGACGTGCACGACAAAGAGGGGAACACGCATGGCCTCTGAAGTGTATTTCAGTCGTCAGACCACAAGGTGACAGTAGCGCGTCAATTAAAAGCTTTAGTTGAAGTAGTGGAAAAGAACAACTCTTGCTGTCATGCAATCCAATGTAGAAAGCATTAACACCCACAGCTGTTTGTGCATCCACTGGGCCAACATACTTTTAGCTAGAGACTTCATTCAAATTTTAAATGAGTCACAAGACTGATCTGTAAATCTTGCATTTACATGCTTTTGCTATCTTGTACTGTTTCTGAGTTATCACAGTTTTAGTTTGAGAGTTATTAGTGCTGCCTGTGAGGTTTTATAATGTGTGTGTATTGCAGCCTGCTCTCCTGCTCAGAGTGAAAAACATGAAAAAGTGTATTGTGCATCGTATGGGGCCTTCAAATAAATTACCAATATTCAGAAAAAGAGGCTTAAGTTTTAATTTCATGGTAGATGTAGGGTAAGTTTCAGAATTGAACTGCAAACACAATTTAACAGAACTTTGAATTTTATGTTCATTATACATATGTTTGTTACCAAAGTTTTGTCTAAAAATAATTTCAGGATTTTGTAGGATAAAAACCTCCTACTTCTCTGGCTATGTGCTTAGTGAATACAATACGTGACTTCAATGTTTAATTATAATTTGCGAAGGCAGGAGGTTCCATCAGCAGAACCATCAGGACTATTGATTATTCCTCTCCTCTTTATTTTTCCCTCTTAAAATGCCAAGTTACGCTATAGTTATGTTTAGCTTTGGGTAAAGCTTGGTACTGACCAAAATGAAAACTGTCAAAAACAGAAAGTTGGCATCAAAAAGATTCACTGCAGATACAACTTTAATTCCCACTTTAACAACATTCAAAATGCTTTTTCAACAAATCATTGTCCTCATGTGCCAATTACAGAATTTACTGCCATGGTGAAGTACAATAATCACAAAAAACAAAGTGGGTGTTTACAGCCTAGGCCTCTCCAGCTCTGGGTAAAGTGATCTTGTTTAGGTTGTAGTAGTTTTCCTCTATGAAGGGTAGATTTTCCCCTTCCCTCTGTTGGATCACACGCTCTGCCTCCCTTCTGGCCCACTGCCGCATCCTGGGACACACACAAATGCGCACACACACGCACACACACACACAGATGAAGAAACAGAGTGAGAGAGAAGATGGGAATGAGTTTTAAGAAAGGTTAACTTCCCACGCTTATCATATACAATATATCAAAAATCTTAAAAATAACATTGAATTTTTTCACAAACATAATCTTTAGGCTCATTTCCTTTGTAATGGCAAAGCGTGCACAATATAAACATAGCCACACACTGTTCAACTAAAACAAAACCTTTTAAGAACTTTTTATCCTAAAATGGCTGAATTCCTGCTGGGTTTACATCATGCTCCAAAAGGCATTTTGTAAAGTTGCCGCCTGCATTTAGTTTCTATGAGAATAGGTGACTGCTGGCTTGGGTTGTAAAGCTTCTTGGTTAGTCAAAAAATTAGAAAAGTACTATATAAAATAAGTCCTTTTACTTATTAAAATCCCTGAGGAAAATTTCTGAAAACATCCCAATTGTTTTGCGGCTCAGAAAGTAGTGAGGGTTTTCCACTTATAAGAGGGTTGATGATTCGATCTGTGTTTCCTCCAGTCTGCATGTTGAACCTCAGACTGCTCCCAATCTGGGCTATGGTGGTGCACGGCTTTAGTGATATATATTTTATTTACAAGTGCACACCACACACTGAACAAGCAGCATGTTAACCACACCAGCGGTGAAGCAATAATGATTGTGAATGTGTCTGAACAACCAGCAAGAAGAAACTGAACTTTTTGTTGATTTTCAACACAGTGCATCATCTTATTACCTTGTTTTACCTACACAAGAACTTACAGTGCAATTTTGAACAATTGTGGTACAATGAAGCTCAAAATGCCTTGGATTACTTGTGCATGTTCACTTGAAGAGGAAAAAAAATTCAACAGGACAACAGTTAAATGATAAAACAAAGTACTTAAGTCCAGAGTTTTATCAAATCTTCTTACAGGAAGGTTCAAAGTGAAGTTTTCCTTATCAATAAACTACACTATGATAAGAAAACAATGTGGCCTGAGTTCACATAAACCCTCTCACAACTCAAAGAGCTCTCTCTCTTAAAGTGACAGTAACCTGCCTCAGCGCTCTACCAAAAAAGCTACTTGTGTATTCTCTTTTTACAGAGCATCTTTCTTATATTGACATGATTTATATAAAATATTTTAGCTGACTCTTAACAATAATTGTGACTTAACTTATTCATTTAAATCACTAATTTATATAAAGTAAACATAATCTATCAAACAAAATACATACTTATGTATATGTTATGTATGTAATATATACTTGCTTATTTATTAACTTATAAATGTATGAACTTAACTTGGCTCCCAAAACTATGAATTTTATAATTGCGTACGCACGAAGCATACCACTGAAAACGGTGTCATGTTTTTGTCAATAAAAAAGATGATATTTTGTGTTGCAAAACACTGGCAAAGCAGTTGTAACTTATTTTCTGATTCTGAATGTGTCCAAAAAGAACAGCAAGCAAACTGTAAACTTATTAAATTTCAACACAGCATAACATCATCACACAACACACAACACACACAAGGTTTTGAAATGTTTTTCCTCCAATGGAGGAAACAAATTTGCATAACAGTTTGCATAAATGGCTGAAAGATCCAATCATCAGTTAAGTGTAGTCATTTATGAGAGACAATAAAGCATGTAAGTTATCATTTTGACATTTAGGGTGGTTTGATCGATTCCGGACATCAACTTGTGCACTGAGTAACAAAAAGAAATACTCCACCTTAAAGTTTCCGGCAGCTGTCAAATACAGGCCACAAACTGTATTATAGCAGCACAGTGAATTTTCTCTGGTCTCTTTGACTAATGTATTAAAGAGGAAATGGCAGCAAAGCTCCCTTTCGATTTTTGGAAGCGAGATACGCATCCCAGGTTTCTGTTGGCCCATCTGAGATCCAGATGTTTTTTGAGCCTCTTGTAATCCCCAAGATAAGTCCAGAAGATAAATCTAGAATAGATTCAAAAAATTCAAGTGAAGAGATCACACTAGCAATCAATTCGATTCAAAATGGTAAGATGCCTGGTCCAGATGGGCTACCTGTTGAATTTTATAACACATTTTCAGCTAAATTGGCCCCTAAAATAAGACTGAAGTTATAGTACTTGGCCCGAAACAACATCGGATCAGGCTATCCAATAATATAGCTACTCTAGAGGGT
>JAPZDZ010012940.1:0-14574 GCA_029783805.1 Acanthurus tennentii | reverse complement strand
CACTGGTGAATTCTCTGGGCAGGTAATATGGCCAACATCTCAGCAGTAAAAACTCAACATCAGGTGAACATTTTCCATCCACTGTGACTGTACCTGTGCACCAAGCATCATTGATGTACACATAGAGTCCCCCCTCCTCGTCTTACCGGAGTCTTGTGTTCTGTCGTGTTGTGTCTGCCCATCCAGTGCTAAAGCCTCATCCGGTATGTTGTTACGGAGCCATGTCTCTGTAAAGATGAGAGCACCTCAGTTTCTGGTTTCTCTTTGCTGAGTCAGCCTGTGTCCTATCCCATCCATTTTATTGTCCTGCGACCGGCCATTTGCTAGGAGTAGGCTGGGTAGTGGGACAGCCTTGGGTCCGAGACTTCTTAGATTAAGTCTTATCCCGGCTCTTCCTGGGTCAACCACACCACTCGCGATGATGTCTGACCCAAATGTTTTGATTGTCGGATCTTGAGATGCCGAGAGCAGAGATCGTCTCAAGGTCGGCTGCACTTAATCCAATCAATGCACTTTCTCTTCTGATATTGATGAGAAATAAGATAAAATATATTTTACGCTTTAGACACACAAGCAATACTTTCTTGAAAGATCAATTTATAATTGAATTTAGAAATAAAATTAGAAAAATTAGCATGTACATTTGACATTCCTTATTGTCTGTTTATCAGGAAAGGACCTTTAAAGAACTCAAACAGCAAACCAGACTACGGAAACAAATCAAACTCTGCAAGTTTGGGAAACCAGCCATTGCCCGCTGGCTATAGAAACATCCCACGTGCCACCATGAAGAGGAATGATGATTCTGTAACAGAGGTGGCAGAAGACAGCAACATTTATGTCACAATGAATTAAAAACAACAAACAAATAGATGGGTGAGGTAACACTTTCCTCTGTGGCTCTCTGTTATCTGAGTTACTTAAACCACTTATCCTCTAAACGCACAGTCTTGCTCAATGTAAACCAGCCTTTAGTTTGTTCCCCATCTCTTCATCAAGATTGTGTCAGTTTGTTATACCTTAACTCATCCATTCAGCATGGATTTGGACTGTACAGGTCAAAATTACATTAAGGTTAAAGTTTGACTACATCTTGCAGAAAAATTGATGTTTTGAAACATCACGTGACTGGCTAAGTACCTAATTTTTACGCTTGAACACCTGCATGTTTTTTCGACCTGCACATAAACAGTTCCATGCTCACTTGACACATTACCATATTGTATCATTTCAGATACAGATTAAAATCTTTAATGATATATTTTCAGTCCATCCACACCTTTGTGTTCAACCCAATCATCCAGAGTGTGTATGCAGAGCTAGCATGTAGCCTCTCATGCACCCTGCTTTGCCCGACTCCAAGTGTGTTGTTTCAGGGTTTCAGTCGAAGCAGAAGGGATGGACATTGATGCATTTATGTTTAGATTTATTTGATTATCCCTGCTTATAGACAGGCCACAGTGAGAATAATGGTGGCAGTGTTTTAAAGGGATGGGAAGCTTCATCCAGGGGCGCAGAATTGCATAGGGACACCAGGGACATGTCCCTACCAATATCAAGCCACTAATGTGTCGTCACTATCAATACAACCGCTGTCCGCAGTGTTTAGTCAATGATTATGGCACACAAAGGGTTAACAGTCGGTCTCGAAGTCTCGCCTCTAAACTTCATATTGCTCTCCGATTGGCTCTGCCGGTTTCTCACTAACGTACATGTGATAGGCCGTCCCTGGTGTCACTCCATCTGCTTGTAAAAGCTACCTGCAACCTGTTAGTTGGACAGGACAGGAGGAAGTGCATGTATCTGCAAGTGCGAGTGTAAGTAGGGAGGGCAACTGAAGAATTTATTTTCCAAAATCAACATGAATATTATGATTATAATCAGTGGTGTCATTTACATTTGCATTGTATTTTTGTCTGTCTGCGTGCGCTCGCGCGCGTGTGTGTGTATATGAAACACTTGTGTCCCCACAAATGTCAAAATCAAACCTACGTCCTTGGCTTCATCAGAAATCTCTTAATTGTTGTGCTTCAGCTTCATGATAGTGAGTGAAAATTCAGAGAAGCTCAGCTGTTGCTAGTTGGGATTACTAATCTTAGTTTTTAGTTCACAGTGGTGATTATGGTGCTGTGTTTGTGCTCAGCTTTTGGGGATTTTGTGTGTCAATGTGCAATGTCCCTACATTGAAATGACACAAATTGCTTCCAATGTTGTTTCAGAGAGGATCATACAGTTACAAACCACATACAGTGATGGCCTTTCAGGGAAAATATCCATCCATCTTCTTCAGCCTGGTTTAAGGCCATGTGAATCCTCACTACTTAACAGGTGATGGAGGGAAAAACTGAGAAAATCATCAAGACATCTTTGGACAAAATATGTGCAGGAACGAAAAACATTGGATCAATAGGATGTCAGTGGTTTAACACTGAATCGTAAAAACAAATCACAAAAGAAAACAATTATTAAATTTATTTTTCTTTTATTATTAGCAACTGAACACTTTCTTAAAAGTGAGGTTGTATGCCTTATGTCAGTTCTTTGGGTAGAATAAATTTGTGCTGGTTATAACCAGTAGATATCACTGCTGGTCAGTTTAATTATTTTTTTTTTTTAGTGTACAAATATGTACATTTAACTTTTTGGCTTTAAATAAATAATTATTCACTCTTAAAATTAAGTTTTTCACATTGCTAATTGCCCAAAAAGTATGTGTTTAGTTTACCACCAGTTTTCCTCTAAAATTGAAGGTATATTTAACTGGGCTCATGAGCAGAGCTTACAATTATTTATCATGTTTGTTTAAAGACAGTGCACAATTTTTGAGTATGTGAAGATTTGAAGAGAATGTGCGTGTGTAAATGTAATGGAAATGAATTAATTTAAACAAAAACCTTTTGTTTCTCATGAATGATAGTCAGTCTAACTGCTCTACACAAGTTCTTAAACAGCTTTATTATTATAAGTCAAATGTGTGTGCATTTATGAGTCTGTACAACCTCTTTGTGTCAGTAATTATCATGTGTGTCTACCATTAAATCTGAAGAGTGTCATTTTGCAGACTGTGCTTTCACTTCTGTTGGACTACAGTAATATGGCTGACCTAAAGTGCTACAAAGCTGCCTAAGACTGCATAAACCGCAGAAGAAATTCAAGGAAGTTATTCATGGTAATCCAATAATTTAGGTCAGGGGTTACGATTAAAATCCAAGGAGGTTCAGTTAGAAAAAAATATCCTAAAGCAAAAAATATCATAATGACTTACTTGTGTTACAATTCAGTGCCATGTTGAAGTAGGCTGGTGGTTTTATCAACATCTAATTATTAACAACTGACAGTCAAATCATATCAAAGAAAAACAGTCTGCCTGTCAGTTACATTTCAACAATGTTCATTGTCAGTTTGCATATTGAACTGGAGGAATTATAAATAACAAGTTTTCTCCCTTCAAGTGAAAAAAGGACTGTATTAAAAAGCAAAATATGAATCACAACTTTGAAAATGTGCATCGAGAGTCTCAGAAGACAAAACATGGGCAGAGAAAACTTGACATTTAAGATCACAATCTTAATAATATATATATTAAAGATTCAGTGAAGGACAGAATTCTTTGCAACACAACACGGAAATAACAATATTCTTTCACACTTTTTATGGACTTAGTTTGTATAAAACTATATAAAGAATATAAAATACCCTGTGCTCCTTGGGTGAGGTTCAAGGTTTCAACCATAAAACAGGTTAATTTGCACCTAACCTAGGGATTGTAAGGTATTTTCATGTGGTGTGGGGTGTTGGGGGTAATTTTGATGCATAATATGTAAAAAAAAATCCACTGCCTCCCTAAAATTTGAATAAAAATAGTATTTTTCTCTCTGCACCCCCCTCCACTGCATCTGTAAGAAAAGTTCAATGAGTTATTTTTTTAAATTTGATTTATGTGTACAGCTACCTTGCCTTGCATGTTACAGTGCACTCTTTTAAAGCAGTGGTGGTGCAGGTATTAATGTTATCTCTATTTGATTGCTGGAGATGGAGCAACCAGCAGCACATGGACACTTTATATGCCCTCCCCTTTATCTCAAAAGAAAATACTTTGCCCTCCCCAGTACTCAAAATAAAAGCAAACTGACTCCTCTCTTCCCCAAAATTTAATATTGAACAGTCCAAAAAAAACTAGAGCTTAGAACTAAAGGAAAGGGTTGGAAACAGAGGCAATAGAGCTGTAACTTAACAGTTAAAAGTGGACTTCAATTACTTTGTTTTAGTCCTTTGTTATCCTCAACCAATGTTAGGATGTTTTTCTTGATCTTACTCCCAAGAAAAAATAATCTCCTGAAGCATATTTGCTTTACGGAACAGCTAAGGATGAAGTAGCCAAACAAAACATAAAAGGTTTGTAGCTTATAACATCCACACACATTCATGGTAGCAGCAAGGCTGAAATCAACACAAGGCACTAAAAATATTTAGTGTGCTGATATCGAGCAAAGTTTTATGTGTTTATTAGCATGCAGGAAACTTGTGTTATCTCACATGAAAGAATGTGTTTAAGAGTAGAGCCATAAAAGCTGCTCTTTGGCAACATGTCAAAAGATGATGAGTCAGTCTGCCTGGACAATGTTTTATATGAATTTCTTGAAAAGTATAAAATGTAAAGTTAAATTTTATCTCATAATGCCATTGTTCTCAGGTAGAGGACACTCCACAGTTAAACACTAACAGTCCTTCAAACGAGCTCCAGAATTTTAATTTTAACAACTGGTCAGTTTCTTTCAAAAGACTTAACTTTTAACTTTTAACTTTAACTTTGTTAACTTTTAAAAGACTTAATGCCACATATATCTTGGATGTTGTTTCCAGAATCTGCTGGAGCCACAGAGCTGTTAGCATGAGTATAGCTGTAGACTTTTTATACTCATTTATTTGGCAGGATATTAGCAATTTACATCAACATTGCAAGTCTTACTTCTTTCAAAGTTTTTAAACATTTTGTTGTTTTGCTGTGATGCAAAGTATCTTATAATATTTAAAAAATTATAACTTGCTTGTCAGCCAGCTAATACCAGTATTGATCTTGTTTCTGGGGCACAACAAGCACTTTATACACTTGTAGTGTAAATAATTAACTAAATAGACCCATTGCACAGTAGATCTTTGCACAGCAGCCTTTTTTGTTTTTGATGTGGAGGGAGGGCTGTGAAGCCTCCAGTAATTATGAATGACAGGAAAACTGGCCAATCAGAGAAGGGACCAAAGCTTTTAATGCAGCGGTCAGAACCACCTGTAGCAGGCAACAACTACACTCACGTCCATATAGCACCGTTATATTCACAGTTATATTCTCTGTTATAACAGCAGCAGAAGGTACTGCATAGGCAGCTGGTCCAAACCATTTAACCAAGTCACACTAAGGACTTGAAACATGTTTCTCAGGTATCTGACTGTTGTGTGTCTTTTGGCCACCACCATCGCAGGTGAGTGAACAATTAATTGATTTGATGTGGAAGAAGTTACCCTATGATTTGAACACTGAAAAATAATTTTAGGTTGCTATACTAATTGTTGTTAGTTGTAACTGAGTGGCTTTAAAGATGTTGTCACCTGTATTCTGAATGTTACAGAAGAACTGTCAGCAAAATAGTCTATTGAAACACCCAAAGTAACAGTGTTTCTTATGCAGGTTGTGACCTTTGTCACTAGGTTACTATTACTGTCGTTATTATTGCTGTTGTTAATATAATTGCTTTTATTATTATTATTATTAAAAGTTTGTATGTATATATGTGCTTAATGCCTCTGTCACTATTTTCTATAAAGAAATAGTGACAAAATCTCATAGAGGGAGATTAGTTGATTATATTGAATAAAGTGTTTACGTATATGCACATTTCACAGAGAGCAATGATAGTGACATTAATCACTTTATTAGTTTTTTTTTATTAAACACTATTGCTAAAAAATAACACTACATACTGGACTTCGACAGGAATGGCATTTTAAAGTCCTACATGTATACAATTAACATTCACCAGACAAGATATTTTACTTTATTATGATATCTTGTATTTAAACACATGTATGTTTTAGCCATAGCTACTCAATTTCAGGTCTTTCCCAAGATTTGTGGATGCTTATATATATATATACAGTGAGGTCCATAAATATTGGGACATCGACACAATTTTCATTTTTTTGGCTCTCTTGGCTCTCTTAACACCACCACAATGGATCTGAAATGAAACGAAAAAGATGTGCTTTAACTGCAGACTTTCAGCTTAAATTTGAGGGTATTTACATCCAAATTAGGTGAACGGTGTAGGAATTACAACAGTTTGTATGTGTGCCTCCCACTTTTTAAGGGACCAAAAGTAATGGGACAATTGTCTGCTCAGCTGTTCCATGGCCGGGTGTATGTTATTCCCTCATTATCCCATTTACAAGAAGCAAATAATAGGTCTAGACTTCATTTCAAGTGTGCTATTTTTTTTTAATTTGTTGCTGTCAACTTTCAATATGAAATCCAAAGAGCTGTCACTATCAGTGAAGCAGGCCATCATTAGGCTGAAAAATCAAATCAAACCCATCAGAGAGATAGCAAAAACATTAGGTGTGGCCAAATCAACTGTTTGGAACATTCTTAAAGAGAAAGAACGCACCAGTGAGCTCAACAACACCAAAAGACCCGGAAGACCATGGAAAACAACTGTGATGGATGACCGAAGAATTGTTTCCCTGGTGAAGAAAAACCCCTTCACAACAATTAGCCAGATCAAGAACACTCTCCAGGAGGTAGGTGTATGTGTGTCAAAGTCAACAATCAAGAGAAGACTTTACCACAGTGAATACAGAGGGTTCACCACAAGATGTGAACCATTGGTGAGCCTCAAAAACAGGAAGGTCAGATTAGAGTTTGCTAAACAACATCTAAAAAAGCCTTCACAGTTCTGGAACAACATCTTATGGACAGACGAGACAAAGATCAACTTGTACCAGAGTGATGGGAAGAGTAGAGTATGGAGAAGAAAGGAACTGCTTATGATCCCAAACATATCACCTCATCAGTGAAGCATGGTGGTGGTAGTGTCATGGCGTGGGCATGTATGGCTGCCAATGGGACTGGTTCCCTTGTATTTATTGATGATGATGATGTGACTGCTGACAAAAGCAGCAGGATGAATTCTGAAGTGTTTCGGGCAATATTATCTGCTCATGTTCAGCCAAATGCTTCAGAACTCATTGGATGGCGCTTCACAGTGCAGATGGACAATGACCCGAAGCATACTGCAAAAGCAACCAAAGAGTTTTTTAAAGTAAAGAAGTGGAATGTTATGCAATGGCCAAGTCAGTCACCTGACCTAAATCCAATTGAGCATGCATTTCACTTGCTGAAGACAAAAATGAAGGGAAAATGCCCCAGGAACAAGCAGGAACTGAAGACAGTTGCAGTAGAGGCCTGGCAGAGCATCACCAGGGATGAAACCCAGCGTCTGGTGATGTCTGTGCGTTCCAGACTTCAGGCTGTCATTGGCTGCAAAGGATTTGCAACCAAGTATTAAAAAGTGAAAGTTTGATTTATGATTGTTAATTTGTCCCATTACTTTTGGTCCCTTAAAAAGTGGGAGGCACACATACAAACTGTTGTAATTCCTACACCGTTCACCTAATTTGGATGTACATACCCTCAAATTAAAGCTGAAAGTCTGCAGTTAAAGCACATATTTTTCGTTTCATTTCAGATCCATTGTGGTGGTGTTAAGAGCCAAAAAAATGAAAATTGTGTCAATGTCCCAATATTTATGGACCTCACTGTATATATATATCTTGCATGAATACCTGAGACAAGAAGATGCCCTCCGTTAAATGCTGACCTCCTCTAAAAGTTTTCAATCAACAATCATTGTATCCATTTTATTTTCTCTGTGTCTTGACAAATTGCTGAGTTAGTTTTAGTTAATCATCTGTCAATGTTTCACTATAAACTTTACTTACTGGAAATTGTGTAACGATAAGTGTTAAAAAAAAAATGTTTTTGTACATGAAGCAGATTAGAACCTTTGACAGTTCACACCAGAGTTAATCTTTAACTTTTTAATAACTGGTCATGTTTTGTTAACCATCACTTTGTGTTCAGAATTTATCTGTGTGTATTAATGTTTAAATCACTGTACACCCTGTATTGAACTCTCACATTATCATATTTGACGTATTGTGTAGAGATGAGGGGCAACACCTCCAAAAGTACCCAACAGACTTTACACAATAATGCCAAAGAGAGGAATAAGGATAGTAAAAAAAATACATATTAATGGATTGAGAGGGGGAGTATGACTTGAGAGGGAAAGTGCATTTAGAGAAACCTTGAATTCACACCACTCCAAAAAGCATGTGTATTTCTGCCTGTGGCGTGAAGCTGTGGAGTTGTTTGTATGAGGATATCGAAAAAAGTAAAAATGTCAATAAAGTTATGAAGTCACACAGAAAATCACCTTCAGGATCTGATATAAGTTCTGTTATTCTCATTATTTCCTTTGTACTTTTGAGATGACTTACAGGAGAAAACTGTGTAAGTCGTCAACCCATCTGGCTTTCAGTAGAATGCTCTGGAGATGTATCTTGAGATGTAAGATATATCTTCAACTGTTCTCTGAAAAGGAGTTTTTGAATGTAATCATTCAATGCATTTAGATAAAGAGCTGCAGTAAACATGCTAAGCCATTATCATAAACCACCTGCTGTTTGTATTGCTCCTCAAGCTAAAGGATTGCGCACCTTTGCAGCCCATATTGATAAAAATATTTCAGTGGATTGTGTAGGATCTTATGTATCAGTTTGGCATGTGTTTGTTTCTAAACATTTTCTAAAAATAAAAAAAAATTACAGAAATATTATACTCACAAAAATAGAAGTACATGATCAAATTTATGATCTAATTCAACTTTGAAAAGTGGTTTAAAATTCCTAACTACATGTCTGTTTGATGTATGGATACTACTACTACTAGTAATTTTATTTATATAGCACTTTCCAAAATAAATTACAAAGCACTGTATGTAAAATTCATTGGAATAGAAGCAGCAAGAGCACGGTAAATAAAACAAATAGAAAATGAACAGTCAAATCAATAAAAAACAAGTCAAAAAGTGAGTTTTTAAAAATACAATATGTTTGCTTCTCTGAACTGGTCCAGCAGGTCTTTAACAACCGATGGGCCAAAATAGAAAAGACCCAGTCAACTTTTGTTTTAAAGTTTGACTGTGGGAAGGCTAGGAATGACCGGACAGAAGATCTCAGGTTGCATACAGGCTCCCCAGTGGTCAAGAGCCCAGCTATGTATTCTAGATTGAACCCCTCCCCTAAAATGTGATTATGAAGATTTTAAAATCAATTCTAAAAGATAGGCAACCATTCACTATGTTAACTAAATAAGGTGACATTATGACAATTGTAGTTATATCTTATGATATCTCCAAGTTACCATAAAAATTCATTTTTTGCAGGTTGGACGTTATAAAATTTTTATTCTCCTTATTGTATTGTTATATAATAGGCTCTTGTGAATTAAAAACAGACATTGACAATGGCTGTTCTCTCTTTTTAATTCTCTTTAGATATATTTTTACCTCTGTTTTAATGTTTCAATGACTTGCCACTCAACAGAAACAACCACTTTGGTTCCATCAACTAACCAACCAAATGACAGTACAACATCTGCTTCCACCACCACAACTCCTGTCTCTTCCACGACAACATCAGCCCAAGTCACAGGTTTTGTAACTTTTGTCTTAAGTGACTGATTTCATTTACTGTGCTTGACCAAGTAGTTGCTGGTTAGAATTTAAAAAAGAGTTTATGGTTGGCATGTAGTGCAGGTCATCAATCTTTTCATAGCTTTCAAACATTTTATCCCCCCCCCCAAAAAAATATATGTCTGGAACATTAGACAATTAGAAAAGTCCTTAATTTTTTTGTCTGTCTGTTGTAAGAACTGCAACAAGGGTAGCCTTAAATTTGAGGATTACTTTCAAATGCATGTTTTGTTTCTGGAAATACTTTTAAGTGTTACTTGTATTTACCAAGAAATAGAAACATTTTTTAATCTGTGGTCCTTATTATAATTTCACCTAATATATTAATTTAATGTGATATTCACAAACAGAAAATTTCAAAAACTGTCTAACCACTCTAACATTGGTAAACTTAAAATTTACTGTTTGCAAATATCTATATGGATGATTTAGTATTAAGCATCTTTATAAAGATATATGTGCAGAATGTCTATTTCCATACACTTATTTCTCTTTTTCAGTGTCCTTGGACTTATTTTTTTTTTTTACCTCTGTTTTGATGTTACAGTGCCTGACAACACAACAGGAAACACAAATTTGGCCTCTTCTGCTCCTCCTGCTACTTATGTCTCCTCAACAATAACGTCAACCCAAGTCACAGGTATTGTAACTTTGTCTAAAGTGACTGATTTCTTTTTATTTCATTTTCAAATCTTTTTTATTTTTATTTGTGTTAAAGGATAAAATTCAACAATTTTTTGACCTCATGGTTAAATTTTTTATTGTTTTATTTTCAGAGAAAGGCCACACAACAGGAACAACCACTGTGATTCCTCTAACTGATCCATCGACTAGCAGTACAACATCTGCATCCACCCACGCCAACACCACCCCTGGTCCTCCAACAACAGCCACAGCCACAGGTTTGTGACTTTGGGCTCTAATTTCGTAGACCAGGCGCAGGCACCACGCCTACGTCGCGCCAACTGGGTGTGGCCGGCGCACTATGCATTTTTTCGTGAACGCCGCAGTCCAGCGCACCCAGGCCTCCGTCCCTCCCACCCGAACAAGTGGCAAAGGGGGAGGAGAGAAGGCGTAAGTGGGTTTAACACAGGTTTAACACAGTCGAGTCTAATTTTCACCAATCAAATGAACACCTCTCCATGCCTTTAAATGCGCTGCGGGCGAGGCGGTGCCAATTTCACCTAGCAACCAGGATAGAGGAGGACCGCAGCAGCTCCAGGGAGCCAAACTTCTCCCAGGAGAAAACTGATGTGCTGGTCCGGGAGGTCCAAGCTCGCAGTACCAGAATATTAGGTAATGCAAACAGACCTCCACGGCTGATGATGCAAAAACAGCCTGGGAGGAAGTTGCTAATATTGTCAATCAAGTTTGCTCGATATTCTGAGAATCGCTGCCCAATGTAAAAAACGGTTCAATGTTGTAAGAAGACGTGCCACAAAAAAGTTGTCAGATGCAGCGGACAGGCTCCGCCACCTTGCGCTGCGCCACGAAATTAGAGCCCTTTGTCTGAAGCGATTGAGGTAATTTTCTTTGCTTCACCATTAGACTGCTGATTGAGAAAACAAAATGTGTGTTTATAGTTTCACATTTAGTGCAGGTTTCTTCCTTTATTATAGTATATAAACCTTTTATCCTACAAATACATTTTTTATTTTATAAGACTAAGTTTGTAGTTATGGACTGTGTGGAATGTGAATCATTTTGCAAAAATTAAAGATTTGTTTAAATGGTTTAAGGTCGACATTGATTTTTTTTCCTTCACGGTCAAAGTTGCATTGTTTTGATGTTTCAGCAAGTGTCCACCCAACAAAAACAACCTCTGCAACATCTGCATCCACCACCAAAACCACCTCTGTGATTCCTCTAACTGATCCATCAACTAGCGGCACAACATCTGCAACCACCCATGCCAACACCACCCTTGGTCCTCCAACAACAGCCGCAGCCACAGGTTTGTAACTTTGTCTAAAGTGACTGAGATCATTTTCTTCGCTTCCCTATAAGGCTGCTGGTTGAGATAACAAAAAAATGTGTTTAAGGTTTCTCATTTAGCGCAGTTTTCTTCCTTTCTTATAGTATATAAACCTTTTATCCTACAAATTCAATTTGTCTTTTATAAGACTGGGGGCCCTATCGTACACTTTGCGTTGTGCGCCAGTGGCGCATTGGACCACGAAAGTTTCAAATTAATTCAGGGGAGTTTCCAGGTCAACCTTTGCCACCTTGTTCCAGGAGCAGCAGAGGAATCCTGCTCTGCTCCGCCCAATGTGCCACTGGCGCACAGCTTGTAGTCCAATCAGCTGTGCAGAATTATCTCATCAATTCAAAGGTGTTTCATGGGTGTTTCTCAGGCCAAAAATGCATGAACCAATGGGAGAATCTGCTCTCATTCCCTTTAAAGACTGGTTCCGCCATGCGCTGCTGGCGCTGGCGTATTGGTATTGTCACCCAGCGCAAACATAAACGGCTGAACTACAGGGATTTATTAATTAATTATTCATTTGTTCATTTATTTGGCTGGACAGGGACAACGCTCAATTAATGTATTGTGTCAGACAGCTCTCAGCTAATTCCCCCTTAAGTCAAATCGTTTAGAAAACAAACATTTCCATATTTTTTCATATCTATTTCTACAATATATTTTCGCCTGAACAGGCAAACGCGCACACACCTAGGCACACACACACAGCTCCGGCTGTCAGCAACCAATCAGTTAAAGACGATCTGACAGTTGCGATCCTGTCCTGTCCGTCCATTGAGATCAATTTGGCATAATGATTACAATCATTCCTAGTTTAAAATTTAACCTGTGTGTGGGGGGGCTTACATAAATGAAAGGGGTATGTGCGTCTTAGCCAAAAAGCGAGATACACACTCCCATACACACGCTGTTTACTTCAAACTTCATATTTTGTGATCAAAAATGTTTTCAAAGGACACTTTACTAACTTCACTAAATATGTCCAAAGCACACTTAAATATTTTACACTGCTGAGAGGCAAAAACAGAAAAGAAAGGTGTGTTTGATTGTGGAAAAGTGTGTGAGCACATTGGCCTACTGCGCCCTATCTTACGGTCCAGGCTGTTTTTCGTCTGCGCCTTCGTTTAGACCAGGTCCTGGCTGGTCTAAACTCCTGTCGCATTTTACTTCAATGTGCTGGGTATAAGGTGGAATGTACGCCTCCATTACGCCTTCATTCTCAGACCTCCGCCCCTCTGTGCACAGACCCGGCACAAGTGGATTTGCTATCTTACACTGTACGAAGGGCCCTAAGTTTGCAGTTACGCACTGTGTGTAAGGAGAATCATTTTGTGAAAATCAAAGATTTGTTTAAATAGTCTGAGGTCAATTTTTCTTTTTACAGTTACATTGTTTTGATGTTTCAGTGAGTGTCCACCCAACAAAAACAACCTCTGCAACATCTGCATCCACCACCAAAACCACTACCACACCTGCTCCTCCAAAAACATCCCAGGTCACAGGTTTGTAACTTTGACTGAAGTGACTGATAAAATTTCTGTGGCTTCACCATTAGGCTGTTATTATGGAAAGAAAAAAAAAGTGTTTATGGTTTAGCATATAGTGAAGGTTTCATCCCTTCTCATAGCCTGTGAACCTTTCGTTTTAAAATTAAATTTGTCTGTTATTCAACTATGTTTGCAGTTATGCACTGAATGTAATAAAGATCATTTTGCAGAGTTGAAAAATTTGTTCACATGAATTTAAGTCAACAATTTTTTTGCCTTCTTGGTCAAAGTTACATTGTCTTGATTTTTTAGCGAGTGTCCACCCAACAAAAACAACCTCTACAACATCTGCATCCACCACCAAAACCACAACCACACCTGCTCCTCCAAAAACATCCCAGGTCACAGGTTTGTAACTTTGACTGAAGTGACTGATAAAATTTCTGTGGCTTCACCATTAGGCTGTTATTATGGAAAGAAAAAAAAAGTGTTTATGGTTTAGCATATAGTGAAGGTTTCATCCCTTCTCATAGCCTGTGAACCTTTCGTTTTAAAATTAAATTTGTCTGTTATTCAACTATGTTTGCAGTTATGCACTGAATGTAATAAAGATCATTTTGCAGAGTTGAAAAATTTGTTCACATGAATTTAAGTCAACAATTTTTTTGCCTTCTTGGTCAAAGTTACATTGTCTTGATTTTTTAGCGAGTGTCCACCCAACAAAAACAACCTCTACAACATCTGCATCCACCACCAAAACCACAACCACACCTGCTCCTCTAAAAACATCCCAGGTCACAGGTTTGTAACTATGACTGAAGTGACTGATAACATTTCCCTGGCTTCACCATTAGGCTGCTGTTTAAGGAAGAAAAACAAATGTGTTGTTTAAATAGTTTGAAGTGAAAAACTTTTTTTTGCCTTCATGGTCAAAGTCACATTGTTTTGATGTTTCAGTGAGTGTCCACCCAACAAAAACAACCTCTGCAACATCCACCACCAAAACCACCACCACCCTTGTCTCCTCCACAACAGCCCCAGCCACAGGTTTGTTTTATTTCGCTGTTATAAATCACATACTAAAGTAGGCTAGTTTAATTACTGCACAGAAGGAAAAAGATTTTGACACCAATGACATATTGAAAATAAAGAATAAAAGCTCTCTCTTTCTCTTTATGTCTGTATCTATCTATCTATCTATCTATCTATCTATCTATCTATCTATCTATCTATATATATATATATATATATATAATGTATATATGTATGTGTGTGTGTGTGTGTGTGTGTGTGT
>JAPZDZ010012499.1:0-14646 GCA_029783805.1 Acanthurus tennentii | reverse complement strand
TATACAAAGGCACATCAGCAGCAATATCTCTTTGGTTTTTTATATCTTTTTATACGTTTTTTTTTTTTTTTTCTTTGTTCTTTTTTCTAGGGAAGGAACTTCCTGTCCTTTTATGAATTAACATGCTGGGCATGTTTGGAAGCCCTTTTCCCTGAAAGCACTGCATTTTGGAAGGCTACTCTGACTGAAAAAGATTTTCTCTATTTAAAGTCAAATTTCTAAGAGCACAATCAAAAGTCTTTGCTAAATTAAAAATTGTACAGAAATTACAAATAAACCGTTTAATTAGAGCAAACAATCTGTTCTGCACTGAATAAATTGAATTGCATTGTTGCTGTTACTCATAATAACTCACAAAAAAAACTTTCTTGCTTAGTTTGCCTTCCTTTAAATGAACTGCTCCGTGTGTTCTCAGACCCTTGAGACACTCATGTTCTCACTCACCTAATATAAAATGCTACATTTACTTGCAGGTTTGCCACCATTTCCACTGTATATGAAATACACGTTTGTTTGCTCAAATTGAATTCTTGTTCTTATTGTACTGTTTGTATGTATTGTTGTATTTATACTCAAGAAATAAGAATTTCTGTACAACATATAAGGGCCTGCAAGAACTGTTTATCTCTGCTCAGAATTTTACTGAGAGAGATAAATAAGATAGCATTTTTATGTCATAGATGTCAGAAGTGTTGCCAGATTGGTTTGATGTTTTCCATACTGATTATTGCTAAACATTCAGCTAAGCTGGTTTATAGAAACCCAGATGTATACAATAAATAATGCAAACAAAAGCAACAGTTCTGTGGTGTGACATTATTTTTTCTTCACATAACAAAACATTTCAAGTGTTCACACTTGTGCTTGAACAAAGATACATCTTGAAATGCTAAACTTTTTTTTCTATTTCTGCCCTGTGCCTTAAAATTAAAAAACAAAATGGACAGCTTAAACAACAAAAGAGTAAGTTTTATCTTAAGTGGAAAACAATACAAGCTTGGACAGTGTTCCAAATGAAAGTGTCTTGCCCATACACGCATGAAGAGAGAGAGCAAGAGAAGATTACGAAAGAGAGAAAAGTACATGCAATCCCATGCTATTAAAAAGCCAAGCAAATCACTATGTTTTAAACTTGCAAACATGGATGTTTCTGTTCCAATGAAAAAAAATGTGTTTACAGGGTAAAGTACAGGCTTGTGAGTAGGTGGTAATGATTGTAACTCATATCTACTTACAGATTTATTGTAAAGGTATAATGTAATACTACTAATAATAATGCAATATTCTAAATATATACGATAATTCAATATGAAGATATTGTATAAAGATATATAATGAAGATCAGAGTCAAACTGAGTGATTCACTACCTAAGGAAAACAGTTTATAAACATATTTTTGTTTTACCATAATATACTTAATTAGAGTGTACTTTAAAATCAGCCAAACTTACAGTTACCAATCCAAATCCTGCCCACCCTCTCAAGCCCTTTACCTTGCACAATGCAGCTAAAAAGGGCCAAATCTGGCAACACTGTGTGTCAGGCTTGTGTTTTTTAGCATGTGGAAAGGTGGAAGGAATGGAGACATAGAACAGATGTAGATAAACCTTTTCTTTTCATGAATGTGCATGTATGTGTGAACTTTGGTTGACTATTTAGTAATTTGGATATGCTCAGTGAGAGTTAGTCAAGTTTCCGCAACTCATCCTGAGTTTATTTGGTATGGTCTTGTACCCAGTGACATAGCCTGAGGCAGTAAGTTTCTGGACTGACAGTGGAGAAGGATCGACCTGGATGTCTCAGCCTCTTCCACAAATGCTCCAGCCTCTTCTTAAAACTGTAAACTGTGAAAATGTCAATGATTCCTATGAAATAGCGCTGCTCAGGCCCATCAATGACATGCAGAGGATTCTTTAAATTGGGTAGTAATCGCCGGTTTTGGGCCACGAAATCTTGAAGCTCAGTTGCTTCATGGCCTGGCTCATGCTCTGCGGAAGTTTGCTGAGCTCCCCCACTTGATTTGTCTCTTGCATGTAATTTCTTCATACAGCCTCCATCTGTATCAGACAGAAGTAAGGTGGAGTCATCTTCTGGTATTGCCCCAGGGACAGCAACAACACCTGCATGAATAGGACTGGAGCCTGGATTCACAGATCTAAAATGATAAAAAGTTGCAGGGAAAATAATGAGGTATGAGTAATTATAAGCAATTATGTAGTCTCACTCACTATTCATCTGTGTTGTAAAATGTTCTGATCGACCTAGACAGGCAGATAACATATCATCTTGGAAGTACAACAGTAAAGCCTGGATTAAAAAATAAAGAATCTTTTCATATACATAAATTCCACATAAGTTCAGATTCCTGTTGCTGCTTTGTGGTTATGTGTTTTGTTTTTTGTTTTTTTTTGGGGGGGGGGGTTATCTAAAGGATAGCAGACAGGAGAGAGAAAAGGCAGAAGGTTTAGCTTTAAAAGCTAAAAACATCAACCTGATACTACATCTAGAGGAAAAGTGGGAGCCATTCATCCTCTGTGGACCATGGATATCTGATGCCCATTTCACAGCGACAGATTTCAGTCAAAGAGGAGAATGTCTGAAAGACCAATATCACGAAACACAGAGCCACGCTGCTAGCAAGGCAACAAAAGGCCTTTTGACAAACTGGCTGAGACTGAAAAACAGGCAGAGCCTAAATAACAAGTGTATTGAAACTGTTGAAGTTGACAGACATGGGGTAAACTGGACTCAGAATAAAACTCAGAATAAATCTTTAGCCAAGGCTCTAAAATGGTTTTGTATCCAAGAAATTTGTAATGCCATTAATTTCTTTCTAGGTCATACAAAAAAAATATGGAAATTAAGTTTAAAATATTTTACTTAGGACTGGGCATTTAATCTAAAATTTATCAAAACTGACATTTAGAACCTGTAACTGATATAAACTAGCCCATGTCGGTTATTTCAGCTTACTGATTCATTTTTTTAAAAGTCTGTTAATACTAGGGCCTGGTAAAAATTCAATTCAATTCAGTTGTCAATGTAAATTGAAGTTAATTTTTGGACAAATTATAAAGAGTTGGAAAAAAAACAGGGCTACTGTGAAAGTGAAACTAACTGTGTTTTGTGTTTCATGCACAGTTCTTAAAGGTCCCATATTATGCAAAATATACTTTTTTTGGTTTTACAATGAAAATATATGTCCCCTTCCTGTTCATAGACCACTCCAAAATGAGAAAAGTGCCTTCTCTTCTCTCTCTTGCATGCTCCACCTTTTAGAAAATATGTGCTCACACACTCTGTTTCATATTTTGCTCCCCTTATGACGTCTTTAGGGTCTTTTTCACACTTCCAGCTGAGTGACACTCCCAGTGCTGGGTATCCGTGTGCCTCCAGAATCTAAGTGTGTCCACCCCACAGTCACCATTCTTTTCTTCACAAATGGGCTCTGGTAGATCAAAAAAGGATGTTTAACTTATAGACAGAGCACATTAAACGCTCTGTTGATGGCTGCAGGAACGAGCACTACAGTCTTCATCCACTCCTAAATTCTGACCCACTCAAAATCCAGTGAATTGTTTAATCTGCTTTACTGTAAAATTTAAGGGTTTAACTTGGCGTTAGCATCATGGCTCACATGGATAGTATCTGCTGTGGTCTCAGGCACCCCTAAGTGGACTTGATTTCTTGGTTCGGCATTACGCTATTAAACTGTGATTTCTTCAGTTAAAAAAGCAATTATCTATTGAGAGCTGGGATGGGGAGCCATTGGCAGGACTTGTGCAACAGTCAAGCTCTGCAACAGAACTGAAGAGGAGTAAACACAATATTAATGGCAACAGATATACATAAGATAGATAGATGCTGCTATCAAGGCTGTTCTACATAGATTACAGGTAAAAATGACTTAATAATTCAAACAGTACTCTGCTCTGAAGGCATTCCTTCAAAACAAAGGGTTTTTTTTGTTTTTGTTTTGTTTTGGGTTTTTTTTTGCGTTCTCCCCAATAGATTTGGTCAGTGCCTACTCTGATTAGTTGTTAAAAATTTCAAATCCCCTCTCTTTAGAACTGTTTGAAGTGGAGGCAAAGCCAGACCATTGACTGTATAAAACACTGGACAAACCCTCTGTGACATCACCCATTGGTTTCTGCCTGGGCAAAAGTGAAGCATCAGAAATCCCGTCATGGGCGCCGCCATTTGCCTGCACCCAAATCCGCACAAAGCCTAAACGCAAAAAAAAAACCAAATATGGGAAACGAGGTAGGGCTTAGGCGGGGTCAAAAGGGGTCGACACCACACCCACTCAGTTAAAAGCCCCCAGCTAGCCATCAACAGGCTGTCAACCAACAAGGCCACGCCCTGATTTATGCACAAATTACCGAATTTTAAGTTAAATATAAAATAAACAAATGAGTTAGAAAAAAATTAAACGCCCCTTAGAGTTTTCATTAGATGGTAGAGAAGCTGTAGACAAAAAAAACGTTTTTGAACCAGGCTGTAAATATGTTTATTTCTGCTCCAAAGTTGGCCATTTTAACATGGGCTCCAATGAGAATTTGCCCTTTTGGAGCCAGCCTCAATTGGTCAGTCGAGGAATTGCAAGTTTTTGTACTTTCTGGTTGGCTTCAATGCGAAAGTAGGGAGTTTCCCCATTGAGCTAGACCGAGAGAATCAAGTGAACTCAGTGCTTTTAAGGGTACTGACCGAACTACCAAATAACAAATCCAAAAATCTGCCCCCACTGGTTACTCTTCTTATGCCAAGCTTTAATTAGATATTCTATGACATTAGGGATGTAACATTACATTTTATTAGGCTAATAAAAAGATAATAAAGCTATGTGCATACATTTTTTTTTTTAGCCATAAGATAAGGAACTGAAGCTTACTAAGGTTAATGTACATCCATACATTTTAATCACATAAAGAAGAGCAGTTTTTAAATGTTTGGGTTATAAAATGCCTCTTTAAAATGATGATGTAGTAGTGTGGATGTAGCCTAACCTATGCAAGACTGGTTTTTATCTTTTTTTTAGGTTAAATGATGATCTCATTGAGGGACTTGATAAATATGATAGTGCGGCCATTCAGTGGGATCATTTCTCCATGAAAAATAAGGCAATGAGAGGGAACACTGAGAAAGATTGATACTAATGAGTTTGTCAATCTTCCTTTTCTCTCCGGTAGAGCTAGCGTACCAGAATAATCCTTCAACATATTGAAATCTAATGTTTTTTATCCAGCTACAGGACGTCTCTTTTGTTTTCACTTCAGAGGGCGTGGCTTTAAGAGTATGACGCATTGGGCTCTGTCTCTATCATGTTAATAACGTAAGCAAGACCCACCAATTAATAAAGTAGACCTACGTAACATTACTCGTCATTCCTCTGTCATCTCTCCGTCTCAATTCGTCCAGTAACATGACAGGTTTTTTTGTCAGCTCTTTAAACTTAGACACACCCTGCATGCACACACAGTAATCATGCTAAATAAAAAAAATTGTGAGATATATATTTATTTTGCCAATGTCAATAACATTCCCATCCAGTGATGATGATCTCGATATTTCAGCAATTTTGTCTACAGTCAAAGTGCAGTAGTTCCGTGCAGAGGGGCAGCTTGGCTGTTTTTTTTCATACCAAACATGTGGCTCATATAGGTGACACTTACCACAAATTAAATAGGCCCACAGACCCCTACAATTGTACCCTCAAGTTTACTGAACCCATTAGCTTTCCTGCCAGATGTGAAGAAATTGCAGTATTTATAGGCTATTTAATGAGCCATTTTTTATTTCTCAGCTCAACAGATAAGGTCATAGAAGAGGTTGTTTGGTCTGCACTTTGAAGCATACCTCTTTGTTCACCAAAGAATACTGAAATTGTAAAATCCATTTTGGGGTCAGTTTGTTCAAAACCAATACAAATAATGCACACGTTATTATTTAACAAATATCAGAAGGTAGTCTTAATGATTATCTGGTTATTTGTGTCATCTCTGCATATTATAAAATTGATATCAGCAGCATATTGGATTAATACTGAATCAAATGTTGACTCAAAATATCAAAATTTAATCAATCGTGAGGTTCTTGACAAGACCCAGCCCCAGTTAATACTTTCCCCACGGAGTGTGTTTACGTCCCCTTAAAAACATAGTACCTCATGGGTACCCCTTCATCAGAAAAATATCCCAGTTTAAATAGTTGTTAGTTGTCAGCTATCTATGAGAATATAAATAATTGTTGATATAATTGATCAACGATCATAACCAAGACAAAAGGTTCAATTAATCTTGACATTAATTTGAGGTAATTTGCCAAGCCCCAATGTTACCTGTAGTCTGACAGCTCAAAAGTAAACCAGATCTTTAATAACTATTATTAGAAGACCTTGAACAGACCCTGTGACATGGGACCCAGACAAAAACCAGACTCAAGCACTATGTGGTACTCAAACAGTGGACATCGTTTAAATAAATAAATAAATAAATAAAAACTGACACTTTTCATTAGCTCAAAAACGTCTGTATTCAAATTGGCATATGTACTCATGCTGACAAAGCTCATATGTGAAATGATGCCACAAGCAAAGAACATAAACACCTGTTCTTTTGTGCTATGTAAAATAATTTTATCACATACCTGTTGCATTTATCCTTTAACATAGAACTGTACTGCCATCTAGTGATATACACTACCGGTCAAAAGTTTGGGATCACTTTGAATTTTGTTGTTTTCAATGGAAACACACACAAGATTATCCTACATAGGAAATGTAGCAAACATAGCTATAAACAGGACATGATGACATTGTCAAAGCAAGAAATAAGGATTATGATCGAAATTATGACTTTGTACTTCAAATGTTGCCTTCATCAAAATAACCACATTTTGCAGCAATTGCAGCCTGGCAGACCTTAAGCATTCTAGCTGTCAATTTTTCTTGGTAATCTGATGGTCCCCCTGACCCTCACGCCACCATTCTTTTATTTAATAACTAATGTAATACTAAAATTTCTTGTTTTTTAGTGAATTAGTTGAAAACTAGAATACTATGATTGTATTATGTCAACAAAGTACTGCTGCTTCACAGCAAAAAGGTTTTGGGTTAAAACTCAACCTTTTTTGTGCAATTTGCTTGTTCTTCCCTTGTCTGCATGGGTAGTATGGCTTCCTTCCACAGTCCAAAGACATGCGGGTTTGTTTCCACTCTTACTTTTTCTATTGCTCTCTCTTTTTTAACAGATTTTTTGCTCCACACAAAATATTTGTATTTTTGTGACCACCCTAAGTCGAAGAAAGCAAACCCAATATTTGTTTACCTTTTGTCTCTGGTAAACCTTGCTTATATCATATAAAGTAGTTTCTACTGGCAAAACAATTATTTTAAGCTATCCAGCTTCTTCTATAACTGAATACATTGAATGTAGATGAGATATCATCTAATTTAGATAGCAGACCACCAAACTGAATTCAGTCAAAATTGTATTGTGGCAGACTTTGTAATATACCTATTATTTAATTGATTTAATATCATATCACACTTAAGCTTGTAATTGACACCCCTATTTAATGGAATGGTAAATAATCTTCATTGATACAGTGCTTTTCTAATCTTTTGACTGCTCAAAGTGCTGGACAGAGGGGCAATAAGCAATGTGGAAACTAAGTGGGCCTCAATAAAATTTCAAACACAGTTATATAATAATGCATGCATAAACAGTGCAGTTATAGTCTGTGGTACAACATTGCATATAAAGAAATCAAAATCAAATTGTTTTAAAAGCAAAATTTCCCTACCCCAGTCTCCCACACATTAATGCCTGAACAAGTAAACACGCAATTATGCACACACAAACGCAGACACACATGCACACATAAAAAAACTGGCACGAAAGAATTTATTTCATTTTGTGGATGGAGTATACGTGATAATTAATGGTTGCAAGACAGCTTTTTTTTCTGCCATTTTTTGATATTGAATTCAAACAAAGATTTACCAGTGAGGAGACAAATCTCGTGGCTTGGGGTGCATATCATAGATAATAATTATCTAATCCTTGTTTTCCTGGATCCAATAAATACACTGGCACAACACTGAAGTTGCTCCAGCTGTCAGCGACTAATCTATTAGAGATGATCTGAAAGCTGTGATCACTGCTCCGATAATGTGGGAAGGCATGCCCACATACTCCTTGTTTCAGCCCTCTTCTGAACGTGCTGTTTCTGTATATAATTATGAGCACACATATCGTTCTATGTTTTCTATTTGAATTAAATGGATTGTTTTTAAATATATTTTTATTTTGGAGGCCATGCTTACTTCTGGATGCGATGCTAAATTACAAACTAACAGGCTAAGTTGATTAGCCATATTGGAATCAAAGAATGCACTGCCATGTTTCCTTGTATTTAGCTTGCAGTTTTACTGCTGTTGGTTTCATACCAAGGTCTGAGACATCACAGTTATCTGAACAGTAAGGAGAATCAGACACTGGCTAAATGTACAGTAAAGCAGCTTGAACAGTTCACTGGGTTTTCAGTGGGTAAGAATTTTAGAGCGAATGAAGACTTTACTGCTTGTTCCTGCAGCCAACAACAGAGCAATATGGTGCTCTGCCTGTACAGTAAACATCTTTGTTGATCTACTAGCGGAGTACTCTGGGCCCAGACCAGTGCCTCGGCCCACTCTCCTAAGTGGACTTGTTTCTCTTGGTCTGGCATTGCCTCTACTGTGAATGATTCTAGAGGGAGGGGATTTAAAAATTTTAGGTGTGGCTACTCCTCTCTTGATGTCAAATGGGGTGCAGAGTGTGTAGGCACACATTTTTCCCAAAGGTGGGAGAAAACAGGGAGAGGATGCCCTTTTCTAATTTTTTTATATTTCATATTCCATATTTTCATTGGAAAACCATAAAAAAGTGCTTTGCATAATATGGTACCTTTAAAACCTATTCACTAAGATCACCTTTTACTGATAATTTTTGGAGAGTTCTTAGGCCAAGACATAGGGTGAGGTTGACACGGTTACCATGGATGATACCATATTACATGTGATTGGCTTTCTTGGGTCTTTGTCATGCATTCATAACAGAAGTAATGCAGAAAGTATGTTGCCATTACCACATAATCATTTAAAAATAAATGAAGGCCAACTGTCCCTGATTAAACATTAAATAACAAGTAAAGTAAACAAAGTTTATAGGCCACTGAATAGTGTATTTGTCAGCCCCTTGGTAGCTAGTAAACAATGAGCAGGTATATATCTAAAAAGCCTTATAGTAATTAGACCACAGTAACCATGGCTGATAGTGAAAGATGCAAATGAAAACCAAACTGGACACAAGAACATTTATTGTCTGTTAAACTTGTGCATGAAAGGAAGCACATTAATGAAGGAAAATTAAGAGTTAGGGTGAATGTAGAAGCCGTTAAGAACAGCTGAGAAACATACGTGCCCAGACATAAATGTGGCTTGTGGCTGTGAATTGCTACAAGTAGGTAATAGGTCATTAGGCCAAATCTTTTTCAACTTTGCCAGAGAAAAGTATATATTTTCTAGCATTCAAAAAGCTGAGTGTCCTTTTAGGTACCTAAAATCTTGATGTGATCATGATACTGATTAGGACTGTTTGTGATTTGCTCTTAGTGATTTAGAGGTCCAACTGACTATTTCTAATGTTTCATTGATTCAAGGAGCTGGTTTTAGCACTAAAATGCTTTGCAAAAAACTCTAAATACAAAATGTATAAGTTCCAAAGTAGGGCTGTAGTAGGGCTGATTTTTTAAAGAGCTTCTCTTAAAGCCCCAATATGTAGAAATTTGATTTTGGTGTGCTTTGGTACCATCTAAAGGTCTCAGTAGCACTGTCACAAAACACACATGGACAGGGCTGTTTATCCTCCTTATTGGCAATGGTTACAGCCTGTTGCTTGCAAACTGTTTGCATGTGTAGCATATGTATAACCGTATGTGTATTCAACTTTTGATATGTCTGCAGGCCATGGCTAAATGGCTAATGTTACAAAGGAGAGGGTAATTAATTACATGCTAACATTAGTTGTGATAAGTTTGTAAGGGTCCAAACTTATAAGGCTTACTTGAAGTTCAACAAGATAAAGATAACTTTAACTAACTTTGGCATGAGATGGATTTCTTTATTTATTCATTTGTTCGTATGCAAGCAGAAGACATAACTTAGATTAGATGACTTTTAGAAACTACTTATTAGTAGACAACAAGCATACCAAGAGTGCTACAGCTGTTCTAAACAATATCTGCTGGTATGTACATTCTGCTATTAGATAGTTGCTTTCCCGTTCACCATGAGACAGATTGTAATAACTATTTGACAGGTAGCAATGTAGCCACTTGACAACCATGCATTTGTAGTGTAACGTTATAACAGCCTGTATGCTGGCTAAATCATGCTGACGTCACCAGCTAAATTTTGGGGACATTGGTTGACTTGGCTTATGACCAACCAGAGGTGTGTGAACAACTTTTTTGCGGCCAAACAGTTAAAAGTTGGGAACGCTGCTGCTCTAAAATCTGACAGATAACATTGGTGCATAGCCAACGCATCATGGGTCAATAAGACTGATGACACCAGGCTGTAACGTGATAATATTGCCTGCCAAAACTCTCTGAGATAGGGTGAATGGGTTTATGATAAAAAGATAACTACTCAACTAAACTAAGTGCAGCAAATAAGACACAAAGCTTAAAACAAGCATTTCTAATCATCAGTCCAATAGCAACATAGCCTGCTCGAAATTTGACTTGCAGCCCACTGATTCACAAAGCTCTTGCCAACGTCTTAAAGCCTGTCTAATATCAGCCCTTGTCCGGTCCCTGGCTTGGCTCCCCTCTGCTTTTCCTCACTTTCTATGACAACATCTTCTTTGGTTTCCTCGACATCTCTGCCATACTAAGACTAGTGAGCTAACTAGCTTCTTATAGCTAAGCTATATTATTCTTATTCTTCTATAGCTAAATTGATGTTAGTGTGTGATGTGCCGCCATAAGTAACACTGTTGTTGTGAGAGGGTCCTAGGCAGGCAACAAAAGTTATATATCCAATACAAGTCCCTGTCAGACATCAAGGAAATGAAAAAAATGATTTTTAAACTTTAATGTTATGGTAGAAAAACTACATAGTGGGGCTTTAAAGCAAGAAAAAGTTAAAAGCTATTTTAAGCCTTAGACTGTAGAGGTGTTAGCAGGAGGTGACTGGGGCTGGTGACATACAGGACATCTGAACTGAAAGAGAATAGCAAAAAAGGAGTTTGGAAAAAGGAGAAATTTATTTGGAGAAAGAGCCAGAGACAATAAGGCATTTGTAGTAACATTTTGGAGCTCCTGGAATTCTCAACTGTTTTAAGACAAAGACTATGTGCTTCTAGTGCCAGAAGAGAGGTCAGGAAATCATTTTTTTCTATGGAATTTCTCTTCTAGCCGCCAAGGATATCCACATAAATTTCTATGGCAATTCACACAATAGTTGTTGAGTTATTTCAGTTTATACAAAAGTAGTGAACTAACAAACAGATTAGGATTAGTTAGAAAACAGATGACACAGTGTCTGCTTTGCAGAACAATTGTTTTTTTAAAGAGAAAAACTGTTATTTACGTGACATGTCTATAAACATTTGAAGGCCACAGATGATTCAGTCTGTTTTCTAATTTTATGCTGTAAGTAGTTTGCTTTAATGTCCACAGATATCTACAACACATCACAATCCAGCGCACCAGTCAGAGCTGTCTCAGTGAGTAATGTGTGAGTGTTCGGGCTGCATGAGTCATGCTTGAGAGAAAATCACAATTTCTTTCTTGAAATTGAGCCCCTGATGCTTTCACACATTATTCTCTCTTTTTTTTGTAAAATATGTTTTTATTTATTTTTCCTGTATAATATTATGAAAATATACAAAGTAATCGCAAAAATAGTGGTGTAAAAAAGACAGTTATGTAACAGCTACATCTTAGGAATGTTACAAAACTCTAAAACTCATATTCTTTTGTGTCAGTCTATCTAAACCTTCACCTTCAAGCTGTGTAAGACCCTTGAATAAACACTGCAGGAGATTTTCCCTAGTTGCCAGTATCCACAGACTGGCTGTATAATAAGCCGATCTCGTACAATGTGTTGGTCAACACTGTCTAACTTTCATTACTCTGTCTGGCGCTTTTAGCCAACAGTCCAGTGGTTCCTGCTGAAGATTTTGTAGACAGGTCATACATACAGTATACAGTCTTCTTTTAATGCTAGGTATTTTCCTGCAACAGTTGGTCACTGCAGCTTTGAGCAAGCATTACTCAGAGATGAAGAAACAACGCAGGACCCTAATCTCAAGTCTGACAGAACTAGCATTGCTCTACAAAAAGTGGACTGTAAATGGACTATGCTTACATAAGGCTTTTCCAATCTTTTTGATTACTCAAAGCTCTAATTACAATACAAGTCAGCATTTACACACTCACACACTAATGCCAGGTGGCTTCTCTACAGAGTGCCAGTCTGCTCACCTGGACCATATATACACACATTCACACACCGCTGGCACAGCTACCAGGAGCAATTTGGGGTTCAGTATCTTGCCTAAGATACTTTGACCTGAAGACTGGAGGAGCTGGGGATCAAACCGTCTACCCACTGTACCTCCTAGGCTACAGCTGCGCATACACCGTGACCCTTACCTCAGTTTTATTATTTATCTTTCAGAGACTCAATCTTCTTCCATGACAGTTGCAAGACGAGAGTGATTGTAATAATTACAGTTAAAACTACTAACACTGGAGCTGTGATACAAACATTCACAAATGAAATCAACACACATCCCATGACAAAGATTTGTTTAATAGAGCTGTATTGAGAGGTAACAGCTTATATTAAACACAGTGTGTGCGATATAGCACTGATGAGCGCTCATCCATTTCCTGCCACTCATGTCTTACAGAGAAGTGACATAATGTGTTGTTGTTGACCTGTGTTCATGCTGGACATATTAATAATCTTACTTAATTTTTTCTTGTCAACTGCATACAGAGGAAAATACCAAGCAACAAAGCAGAAAGTAAAAATATTCTTAACAAATGAACAATAAAACAGAATCAGAATTTAGTTAATGAGGTTTCTGCCTGTTAAAAACAAAGTTTTTCCTAGTGACTGTCACCAGGTACTGGCTCATGTAGGAATTGCTTTCAATTGTTGGATCTTCATAAATTGAATTAAAGAGTGAGGTCTAAACATGCGCTATAGGTAAAGTGTCTTGAGCTAGCTTTTGATGTGAATTGCACTATAAAAATAATATCTGACCTGACTCGACTCTCATGTAAAATCAGTCATCAGTCATTGTGGTCATTTTCTGTAAATCACACCTGTGCTTATTTCTCATTACGACTTCTAATTAATTACTGTATCTTTTTTTATCTAAATTTTTGTTTATATATACAACTTCAAAATAGTCACCCCTGATTAGTAATTGTTGATATGTCTCTTTTTTCATCAAAGATCATTTCCCCAATTTAGTTGGTGTTCAGCCAGAGAGAACCTGCATGACATTAATAAACAAACTCATCCACACATTCACAGCAATGTTTTATCATCAGAAATCAAACCAACACTCACTTCGTCACCAACAACTTTAACATTGAAAACATAAGATGTGTCAGTCCTGTTTGTATAAAGAGTAAATAAATCTGGAGAGATTACTTCCTTCATGAGAACAACTCAGTCATTCTACTGTATCTGTGGCTAGAAACTCTGTAATCTGTAAACTGTTTGGATTGTGAGCAACTGACTACGAGGATAGCTGAGCAGGACTAGATTGAAGATGGAACTAAAATTCGTCTATCCTCATTTAAGGTCACAGAACCTCTAAAGCTGAAACTAACTTTGGTTTGACTAGCACCAGGAGAAAATAATAATTATAGATTAATTTTAGATTATTCTTGGTAATAAATTAATTTAAGCAACAAAAAAATCTGAGGAGCCACTTGGGAGCCACAAGAGCCGTCTCTTTTTAGTGAGCCGAGCCAAAAGAACCGGCTCTCTAAAAAGAGATGGAATTCCCATCACTAATAAATATCAGGTCGCTGACTGGTGAGTCAGTTTCAGTTAATAATTTTAGAACAAGAATAATCTGGATTTCATTTTTTCAGTTGAAACTTGTTTAGAAAAAACAATAGTTCAGCAGCCCTCATTTAATCAGTGCCCACAATCTTGCATTTTACGGGTGAGGCAAGAATACTAAGGAATGGAGTTGGACTTGCAAAACGGTGCAAAATTGCAAACAGCTGTGATATGGGAATTTTGATTTCTTTAAATAAATTGTAATTCCACTGAGATTCTCCTCTTTAGCACTACCAAACTACTGTCTGCAGTATGTATTGGTTTTAACTGTGTTGTTATTGTGGGTGATTTTAACATTTAACATTATAACGATAAAACATATTTATAACCCAGTGCTAAAGAACTTCTTAACATCCAGGAAAACTTTGGACTTTCAGAGTATGTAACAGATGAAACACATAACAAGGGACATATTGTAAATTGAATCTGTCATGGTTATGAATTATGTTTGTTTTGTTTCCTTTACTAATCCCTGTCTCCTTCTCCCTTTTAGCCAGAGCTGTGCAGGA
>JAPZDZ010011917.1:0-14712 GCA_029783805.1 Acanthurus tennentii | reverse complement strand
AGCAGTCTATTTTCATATACCACATACATGGCTAGTATTGCTTCAATCATGGTTACATGCATGGGCATTGTGGTGTCTAAGAGTTTGAGTGATAGGACTGCTCCCGTAGTTTTTTTTTTTGTTCTACCCTAAAGAAATTTCTCAGTTTTTTCTTTCTTCTTTTTCTTTGACCAACAGAAGATCCACCTGATATACCTGCAGAAGAGATCTCTCTGCAGCCCTGTGTTACTGTTTGATGGGTTCTGCTGTCTTGTCTGTCTTGGAACGACTCCCATCACCATGTTTGCCAAGGAAGATTTAAGTGAAGGTTTGCTTTATCTGATGGCTTATTCACTACACCCTGCATCTCACATATCCAAAGTATGTTGCAACCCTCCTCTCAGTCATTCAGATGGAAATATTACAGGACACTATCCATGCCACAGCCTCATTCAAAAGAGCCGTGGCAGAGTGTAAAGATTTTAATGGGTAGTAGAGCTGTATAGGGGTACTAGGGATAACTATTGATAAAATAAAACTGGCATTACATGAGTGAACTTGATGTTGCTGTCCACTGTGTTGATGTGGTCTTTGAAGGCCTCTACTTCATGTGTCTGAATTTTGACCCAGGTGTCATCCACATACCTAAACCAGTGGCTTGGTGCCGCTGCACAGAATGAGGCTAGGGCATTTCTCTTCGCCTCTTCCATGTACAAGTTAGCCACTATGGGAGATACAGGAGAGCCCATGGCGCATACATGTTTCTGTCTGTAGTGGTGGTCTCTGAACTGGAAATAGGTGGTACTAAGGCAGAGGTGGTCAGGGATGAGTTTGGTTCTGACCTCCAGTGTACTGTCCTGTAAGAGCTGTTTTCTTACTGCTTGGACTGCCTCTGTGGTCGGAATGCTGGTAAAAAGTGACGTGACATCAAAGGAAACCATGGTTTCCTCTGGATCCAGTTAGATGTCCTTGATTTTATGTGCGAAGTCTTGTGAGTTTCTGATGTAGTGAGTGGTATTGCTAACAAGGGGAGCTAGGATTTTGACCAGATATTTTGCCACGCTGTATGTAACTGAGTTGATGCTGTTTATGATGGGTCTAAAGGCATCAAAGTCAAATGGGTTGTATCGGTTGCTGGACATCAGAGTCAATTGTGTTGTCACAGTTACAAGACATCAAAGTCACTTGGATTGACACAGTAAAATCAAAAAGTCAATTGTGTTGTTATAGTTACGAGACATCAAAGTCAATTGGGTTGTCACAGTTACACAACATTAAAGTCAATTGGGTTGTCCGTATTAGGACAGATCCAGCTACTTCTCCTCTTTGTACCCTGCAATTCCTGGAAATCCCGTTCTGGTACAGCAAGAATCTTTCATGCATTTTTTCCAGTATTGTGACCTTTGAGAGTGGTGGTGAAAAAGAGGAAAAAAAAACAATATATTACATAAGTGGCTGGTTCAATCATGAGTAATCATGTGGCATGTTTTACTGGCAATTTTATAAATATATACATACATATAATATATACATGTGTGTGTGTATGTGTCCAAAATAAATTAATATTATCCACCCGCTGTTCCCTCTGACTCCAAAATTGCTTTTCCCTACACATCAGTTAATATTACGGAGTCATAACTTCCAATGGCATCTTGCACTTTTCCAATGAATGCCCTCGCACTCCAAAAACTGGACAACCACCATTCTGCTGGGACTCAGTCTCCCACCAACCAGCTCAGCAAGGTACACTGATCTGTGAGACACCTTATGCTCCAGGAAACAAAGCCACGTTTGCCTCATCAGTCATGTGTAGACTTTGACTTGACACCTGTGAAAAAATTCTCAAGAAAAATATTACCCCTTAAAATACGTTAGTAACAAATATGAGGTATTAAAGAGATAAAGCGCAGAGAGGGGGACTTCAAGGATGCAAACCCCATGACAACAACTAGGCTAAAAGGCACCCTGTTAATGTTAGCTAGTAGCTATCTATTCCCTGATTATATGTAGTTATTTTTAGTTTTCAACTGAAATATGTGGCTAAGTTTATCTGCAATCATGTCCTCTTCCCCGAGACACACTCTTTTATTGTTTAAAAAAACAACGTACCGATCCATGTCACTCAACTTCTGTTACACAGCAGTGCTGAAATTCTCTCTCTCTCTCCTAAATGGCACCGTCCGACTCATTGACAGAAGATGATTTTGCTTATTCAGTGTTCAATGACGTGTTAAAGTCTGGCTGGGAATTTAGAATACCATAATCTGGTAAGTCTGATATGAATTCCACAGCGATTGTTTTTAATGTGTGTACCTTTCTGGTCTCCAGCAGCTGGTGAAGGCCTACGATGACCAAAAGGCCAAAGCCCGACAGGAAGATGTACATGAAGATCCAGGGAGAGAAGACGCGAAAACACATGAATGAAAGGACCAATGAAAAGGAAGGAAAAAAAAACTTCTTGAACTATGTGTTTTGTTTTGTATTTGTTCAAAAAGTTGAGCAAAAGTTTAAACAGAACAAACTATGTTTGTTGCAGAACCTTCTTCCTAGGTAAGACCCACGCTGCCAGCGTGGTGTTCCTATCCTGGAAGAAAGACTGGATGCATCAAATAGGGACACTAAAACCACTACCCATGTCAGTGTCGGTGGGACTCAGAATCCCATGGGTGGTCGGGGAATGTGAACTGTGCAAAGTCTTGCTGGACTCAGCCAGCAGGGCTGCCTTACACTTCCATAAGGTGCACAGGCCAATGAAACTGTCCTTCATTTGCAACATGTGCGCAAATGTCTACCCTCGGTATAGGTAGGCACTGGCCCATGTCCCTAAATGCGGTAGACCAAGGGCACCGGAATTGACAACTTAGCCTTATGGCTGTGCACACTGTGCCAAATCATTTTCGACAAAGGCTGGACTAACCAATCATAGACGGGCAAAACATTCTGGTGTGTTTGCCAAAGAAATGTCAGAAAACAAGAAAACTCCCAGAGGGCTATGGACGGAGGAAGAGGTCTCTTACCTGAGAGACCTCATTACCGCTAGAGGTATATACAAGGAAGCTCATCTCAAGCACTTCCTCAGAAGCCAAATAAGAGAGAAGGGTAGGAGTCTGAAGAGGGCCTTGGCGCAGGCCTCGGCCGCAGACTCCTCAAAAATCTCCTTTTACTATAACAGCTTGTCACAGCTACACTCTCTTGGCCCCCAGCGGTGACCAAGCTCAAAGCCCTCTTGGAGACTTGCCTTGGGAACAGAAATAGAAAAGGAGGCATTGCACCAAAAACTTCATCCCTCAGAGTGATCAGCAGCTACATTATGAGGATGGTGTCCAACCTCGGTCTCAAGAAGTGGCGCACGGCAAGAGCTCAACAACATTCAAAAAGTGGGAGAGGGCATATTCAATGCCATCCTTTACTGTGGTAAAGTCCCACACAGATTAAAGGCCAGCCATACGACTCTGATCTCCAAAGGGAATGATCCCAGAAAGTTCAAAGACATTGGCAACTGGTGTCCCATTACCATTGGTTCGGTCGTGCCTCGTCTCCTGAACGGAATCCTAAACAAGAGGCTCTCAGAAGCCTGCCCTGTTCACACGAGGCAGAGAAGCTTCATTGAGACGCCTGGTTGCACAGAGAATCTGGGGCTACTGGACGGCCTCATGTCAATATGCAAGAGGGAACGGAAACCTATAAACATAGTGTTTATTGACTTGGCTTGGGCTTTCGACACGGTTGCCCTTGAGCACCTGTGGGAAGTCCTCTGTCAAAGGGGCGTGGATGAGCACCTACTGGGGCTCATCAGAAACTCATACAGGAATTGCCACACCACGATAAAAACTGTTTCTGGCGTGACCGAAAAGATATGGCTCACAAAGGGAGTAAAACAGTCTCCTGTAACAAATAATGACAGGTGAACAAATGTGTGGCTTGAAACTAGGAGGCTTGGAAATACACATGATGGGCAAAAGATGAAGCGCCGTGACCCTTCCTTCTTTCTATCTATGAGGAATCACATTGGTGTAAAACAGTCTCTGTCATGTTGGAATCAGTACGAAAGGGGCTTGGCTATCGAAATATCCATTCTTCCAAGTGCCGTCGATGCTAAATGGATAATGAATGTGGGTTAAAGTGTCCGGACCCACAGTCGACGGAAGAAAATAAACAATCCGAAATCAGTAGGCCCAAGGCCATATTCTACGATCACCTTGGGTTTCAAATGGGTTTTGCGGCTCTCAGTGTTTTCTTGTCTGTGGGAACAGGGTCCAAATGGCTCTTTGAGTGTCTAAGGTTGCCGACCCATGTTCTAGTGTGTGTGTGTTGGTGGAGATTTAGTGTTGATTTTCATTTTCTTTAAAAAACAAAAAACAAAAACGCACGACCGGGGGCATGTAGCGTTCTCTGCACTGTTATTGTTGTTGTTGTCATTGTCATTGTCAAAAACACTGCAAAACCTACCCGGCCTTCTGTGGAAAAGTTGTTAAATCACGCATTCACTGAGATTAACCACATCTTTAGAAAGCTGAGTTCAATTTCAATTGTTACCTATTAGGATTCCTTTGTACGAGAGTTTTTGTATTGATCCTTTGTCATTAAAATTGTTTATTTTGAACTTTGAATGGTGTAGAGTTGTGCATTCGGATTCACAACTTAGTTCAGTCGAGACCATAACATTTAAATATTAGATTTTTGTCTGAAGACAGTGGAATAGTAGACACAATGCATTATGGGGGGAAATCTGCGCTTACATTGACGCGGAAAAAAATAATGAATAAAATGAATACAGAGTGCTTACAGATTGGGTTTCATCATTGTTTTTCAACTGTGAAACAAAAAAAGACACTTAAGTTTTTGGAAAGAGCTTCTCTTAAGAGCGCAGCTTCTGTCGAGCTTTTGCAAGGAGATGTCTTTTTACTCTAAAATGACCAAATTTAATTCCTTTTTTTGGTATATTGCGTGTTTAGATGTCAGATCTGCATATAACACCGAACCTTTTGAGACCAAACATGGTGCTAACATCTGTTTCCTCTGAGCAAGTCCTCTTATTGGAGCTAACAGTCCCCTGGGAGGACCGCATGGAGGAGGCAAATGAGTGCAAACAGCTCAAGTACCACGAGCTCACAGAGGAATGCCGGAGGAGAGGCTGGAAAGCCCGCTGTGAGCTGATAGAGGTGGGATGTCGAGGCTTTGATGCCTGCTCCCTCAGCAAGATCTACATCCTGTTTGGCATCACAGGAGCTGCCAAAAAGAGAGCCATCAGATCCACCACAGAGGCTGCAGAAAGAGCCTCTGGGTGGATCTGGATCAAAAGGTCTGAGAAGTGGGCCAACACTGCTGGGACACAAGTTGGGGCCTGATCACCCCCGGCTTGGTCGCCTCAGGGAGGGTGTCTGATGTTGAGAGACCCGAAACACCCGATGATCTCAGGAAACATCACTGATGATGTGTACCAACGCATCCACGGATGTATCCACACACCTGTTTAGATGTCGGATCTGTCTGATTAAACTCCAGAGCCTTAAAAAAATTAATGCAAAAATACATCCAAATACACCCAAATCCCCCACAGTCCAAACACAAAAGGCCACAAACCAAACTCAATATTCAGCAAGGACTTTTCTTAAAGTCTCTGTTTACGTTCTGTTTTTCAACTAAATGTTATAACAAAAAACGCTGTTTAGTTCCGTTCCGTTCTTGTTTCAGCCCGGATGAAATTAGGAACAATTTTGGCTAAACTGAGGCTCTCAAAAAACAAAAGAAATGGAAAATTTGTTGTACTCACGAGACAAGTTGGTCAGTCCTTTGGATCCAGCGCGGATTTTGTCCACCGGTGCGTAGAAAACTGACCGGCTTTAGTCAAACAGCTAAGTAGTGCGAAACAGAAATGGGAGAATGCAACAGGTTTAGGTGCGATGATTGGAGACTGCTGACTGTGGCAGATGAATGAACTTAGAGAAAGACATAAACACCTTACCTTTGCTGCTCTTTAAGAGGATTTTGGCCTTCACCCTGCTCCTTTGTCCTCCTGCTGCTGAATGAAAACTGAATGATGTATATAGGAAGTGAATTGAATGGTGGCACGAACCGGGAGCCAATCCTTGAGTCTGATGAGTGTTTCAGTCAGTGTAAACAAACATGACAACTGAGTGCTGGGGTAGAGTTAGCAGTATAAACCGGATGAAGGTTTTCACGTGTGAACATCTTGCACTAATAATTTGAGATATCTGAGCTATTGTGAGGGTAGTGGTGGACTGGCACGCATGTATGCATTCATGAGTCCTCTCTTAGCTCTCCAAGCATCTCTGATCAGTAGAGCTTTGAGTGACAGCAGTACAGATGTGGTATATTATGCTATAACCTTATATGGTTTAACACCTCTTCTCAATTGGTATCTTTTATCATGTCCTTATTTATTTTGAAACATCTTCTCTGTGTGGAAACTTGTGTTGCAACATAACCTTGAAGTTGAAGCCTTACAGCCTCATCCTGTTTTTATACACTGTAAATGATTGCTGTAAATTTACGGCTGGATTTCAGCAGTATCAACCTGTTATTTTTAAATACAGCACTTTACCAATAACATTAAATAAAAACAGTTAAATTAAATATCACCATTTACCGTTTTTTAACAGACCCCAGATGTATTCCTAAAATACAGCACTTTACTGCTGTCCAAAGTAGGCCTACCCCTAGTAACAGTATCATGCAGTATTTTTTTGCATTTTGGGAGGACCTGATAAACTGCACCTGAAAAGCTGGATGTGTGTATTTCTGAATACATCCCCATCTTTCTAATAATTTGGTGAGTAACAATTTTATTTACTTTATTAAATGGTACAAAATCTGTAAAGTGATTGATGTTTTCAGTTTGTTTGCATCACTGAATACATATGTGCATGTCATGACAGAAGGATTCAGCAGCTAACGTTAGGTAGAATTTTATAGATGACTGCCTATTAATCAGACAATACAAGGGGCACATTATCAATTTTTACATGTCCAAGTTAACTTGTTGACAGCACAAGTATTTTGCCAGTAATCAAAAGTAATCATCAAATAATGTCAAATAAAAGAAACTAAAGTAAGTAGGCTGGCTAGAAAAGTTCTTCAGTGAGGTGAAGACTAATGTTAATGTAGCTAAAAAAAATCTTACAGGAAACATTTTCAATCATAGTTATTCTTCATCAGAAGGATGAACAATAATTAATCTATAGAGCTCATATTAAAGTAAACTTTATGAAGTGCTTTGTAGTTCAGTACCAAATTAAAAGATCATTAACAGGGAAGTAATGGCCTTTGAAACAAGAGGACACTGGAGACTTACTACCTGTTATCCAACAGAGAAAACTTTTGGATGCTTTCAAAATGGATATGTTTTTACTTTGTAGCCTCTCTTTTTTTCCCCCAAATGTATTTATTGTTTTCTTGCATATATATATATATATATATATATATGCAGTCCTGTAACTGACCAGCACGTCGTGGAGTGGATGGGACACATTGTCCAAGATGACATGCAGCTTGGACAGCATCCTCCTCTCAGACACCTCAGTTAGAGAGTCCAGCTTCACTCCTACAACGTCACTGGCTCTACGTATCAGTCTGTTCAGTCTGTTGACGTCAGCTACCCTCAGCCTGCTGCCCCAGCACACAACAGCATAGAGGATAGCACTGGCTACCACAGACTCATAGAACATCCTGAGCATAGTCCTGCAGATGTTGAAGGACCTCAGCCACCTCAGAAGATAGAGGCGACTCTGGCCCTTCCTGTACAGGGCGTCAGTGTTCTTAGCCCAGTCCAGTTTACTGTCAATGTGTAGTCCTAGATATTTGTTGTCATCCACAATGTCCACACTGACCCCCTGGATGGAAACAGGGGTCACTGGCACCTTAGTCCTCCTCAGGTCCACAACCAGTTCCTTGGTCTTCGTCACATTGAGCTGCAGGTGGTTCAGCTCACACCATGTGACAAAGTTGTCCACAGCAGCCCTGTACTCAGCCTCATCAACCCCGCTGATACATCCAACCACTACAGAGTTATCCGAGAACTTCTGGAGATGATGGTGTAGAGGGTGAAGAGGAAAGGAGAGAGGACAGTCCCCTGTGGAGCCCCGGTGTTGCTGACTACACTGTCTGACACACAGTGTTGCAGGCACTCAAACCGTGGTCTGCCCATCAGATAGTCCACTATCCAAGACACAAGGGGGGAATCCACCTGCATCGCTGCATCAGTAGAGCCGGATGGAGATGGATGGTTTTGAAAGCACTGGAGAAGTCAAAAAACATGACTCTCACAGTGCTCGCCGGCTAGTCCAGGTGGGAGTAGATGCGGTTGAGCAGGAAGATGATGGCATCCTTAACTCCGAGTTGGGGCTGGTAGGTGAACTGTAGAGGGTCCAAGTGTGGTTTGACCAGGGGCCAGAGCTGCTCCAAGATGAGTCTCTCTGGGATCTTCATGATGTGGAAGGTCAGTGCCACAGGTCTGTAGTCCTTAGAGCCACAGGGACGTGGCGTCTTTGGCACAGGAACGAGACAGGATGTCTTCCACAGCACAGAGACCCTGTGCAGACTCAGGCTCATGCTGAAAACATGATGGAGTACTCCACAGAGCTGGGTGGCACAGGCTTTGAGCACCCTGGGGCTCACACCATCAGGACTCGCAGCCTTGCCTGAGTGGAGTCTCACCAGCTGTCTCCTCACATCATCAGCAGTGATGTTCACTGTAGAGGTGACCGGGGGATGGGGGAGGAGATGAGTCTCTCCAATGTAGGGTGAAGTATGTCTGGAAACCGGGGGGGGAGGTGTGAAGATGGCTCACAGGAGGGGGAGGGGAGGAGAGTGGGCAGCCAGCAGTGGTGTTGATGGGGGTTGTAACCAGGGGGGCAGGGTCCGCAGTATCAAATCTGTTGAAAAACAGGTTGAGTTCATTGGCCCTGTCCACGCTGCCTTCCACTACTCTGTTGCCAACAGACTTGAAACCTGTGATGGTCCTCATCCCTCTCCAGACCTCTCTGGTGTTGTTCTGCTGAAGCCTAGACTCCAGCTTCCTCCTGTACTCCTCTTTTGCCTCTCTGATCCCAGCCCTCAAGCGTCTCTGTATCATTCTCACCTCCTACCTGCTAGCATCTCTGAAGGCCCTCTTCTTCTCATTCAGGATGGCTTTGATGTCCTTTGTTACCCACGGCTTGTTGTTAAGGTAACAATAAACAGTCTCAGTTGGGACAATGGAGTCCACACAGAAATTTATGTAGTCAGTGATGCACTCTGTGAGCTCATCGATGTCCTCTCCGTTCGGCTCATAGAGTGCCTGCCAGTCTGTGGTCTCAAAACATCCCTGCAGTGTCTCATAGGCCTCCTCTGACCATCTCCTCACTGTTCTCGTGGTTGCAGGCTGTTTTTTCACCAGAGGCACATAACAGGGGCTGAGGTGAACCAAGTTGTGGTCTAACCTTCCTAGTGGGGGCAGGGGGTTGGAGCTGTATGCGTCCTTTATGTTAGCATAGAGCAAGTCCAGGGTTCTCTCCTCTCTGGTGGGACAGCTCACATACTGGGTGAAGTTGGGCAGTACTTGGCAGTACCATGGTGACATAATTGAAGTCACCCGAGATAGCTACAGTCTGTAACCGGGCTATGGAGGAGTGGATAACATCACACGCCGAGGTCGGGTTAGCATGGGGGGGGGGGGGGGGGTGTAAACAGTCACCATTAAAACATGGGAAAGCTCACGGGGGAGGTAAAATGGTCGAAGTCCAATGGCCAAAAGTTCAATGTCTGGGCAACAGATACGCTCCTTGATAGTTATATGAGCAGGATTGTACCACCGGTTGTTCACAAAAACGGCAAGCCCCCCTCCTTTCTGCTTACCGCTCCCAGTGCAGTTCCTGTCAGCCCAAACAGTCTGGTAGCCCTCGATGGAAACATTGTCATCTGGAATGTCCTGGTGCAGCCATGTCTCTGTAAAGCAATTAGACTACACTTCTGGTATTCCCTCTGACTCTGGGCTAGCGCCGTTAGCTCCTCCATCTTGTTTCACCAGTCAGACCAATTCATCTCAAACATGGACGACAAATCCATTAATTTGACGGCAGAAAAATCTTTTAAGTTTCAGGTGAAACAGCTGGTAGCTCTATTCAGCACTGGATGGTCAGCCTTGAGGACCAAATCATTTGTGAGGGGATCCAGCCTACATTCCTTACAGGGCTTGCTGCTTTGTTTTACACCTTTTACACCTTTAATCTCCAGTACCAAGAGGAGGCAACATGCACACTTGAATTCATCCAGAGGTTAGATACTTTCATTGAAACCTATATTTTTCTTATCTTTTCAATTACGTGCTATTGCATATCTGTTAATTCACTGCCTTTTATTGTGTTGGTAATCTGAATAAATTACACAACTTGTCTTAAACAGTGTCTTAAAAAAACTATAATTTTTCAGGTGCTTCATTGGAATAAACCCTGAGAGAGGCACCAAGGCTGAATGAGGCAATGTCATATCGAACAAGAGGCAAAGTCGCCAACAAAAAGACAACAACAGTTAATCCACATGTATCCACTCTGCTGAGGAGACTGATAGACTTGGAGTGGGACTTCATTTAAAATGGTAAGATTACTAAGTCCCATTACTCACACACTTTTATCAAAACACCAGCTTTTCTCATTCCTCTAATTCTTTCTCCCTTTCAATATCTCCATCCTTTTCCCTTTCTCTCTCTCCCTTACACAGTAGAAAGTCAGAATCACTCTTCCATTCTCTCACTTTATTTCTTATACTCTTAATCATTCTTTTACTCATGAAAGCTCTCATTCCCACACTTTGTATTCTTTCTGTTAATCTCTCTGTCTCATTTGTGAAAATACACACAGAAGTGTTTCAAAGACTGAGGGGTTGGAGACCCACGCACACCAAAGATACCAAAGCTGGATTGAGAGAACTGTCTTTGAGTTGGCCATACTGAAAGTCATTCTCTGACCACTGCCATCTACCAATACTTGTGGTATGTTTTCATCATTGGACTTGTGCCTTGTTGAGCTGAACATGAATGTAAAGTTTCTATCTGAATATGATGTAACAGTTGTTGGTGTTTAGGATGTTTTTGGATGAACTGTTTTTGATAGACACACAAAACATTTTTTATGTAAATCAAATTTTTTATTTATACCACTGATATGCTTTGTTGTAGTTCTGTGATGTAGCTCACCTGTGTATAATTCCATAAAGTAAAGTAAGAGTAACTTTGCCACTTGTAGTGCACTATTTTCAGCAAAAAGATGAGGGCATTTTGAGAGAGGATTGTCTCAGGTTTTGTTAAACTTGTTAAACAAGCAATTGTACTGCATGTAAAGTCTGCATGTAAATAAATGTAAGGTGCGATAAGAAGTTGTGGATTTTTTCTAACACATTATAAACAAATGATAGAAAAATCAGTGACAGCTATTCTTCATTCAAAAAAGCATTTTGTTGGTTTGTGCTTGTAGTCGTCTTTGGGTAGAAATTTTGTGAAGAAGGAAAACCAGTAAAGGCTATTATAACCTTTGTGTCTTAATGAAAGTGCCTTTAATCATATAGTGTGACTATGCCTATTTGTATAACCAGCTAAATCAATAATAATTCAGGGGAAAAAAAGGTTTATAAAATGTATGTAAAATGATGAAAAGTTAATAGTTAATAGTTCAGATTGCTCTCACATTACCTATCAATAGCTGTAGCTGTGAGACATCGTTCAGCGTTTTGAGGCAGCTGCATGCATGGCTTAGGTCTACAATGACACAAGATAGGCTGCAACACCTCACTGTCTTGGCTGTTGAGAGGGATCAGCTTGATAAAGTCAGTCATAGTCAAGTCATTGACCCTTTTGCTGAGATGAAAAGTAGACGGTACAGGTTGATGGTTAGAAAGTAAACTTGGGCTGTTTGAACTAAACTCTGTTAACTAACTCTGTTCATGTATGTGCATGTAAATAAATATTGGCTACCATCACTGTAGTGCATTTGTAAGTTTGAGTGGCATTATTATAGTGAGGCTGTGTGTGGGTGTGCTTGTGCCTGCGGGGCTGTGCCCCTCTAAAGCTGCAGACCTAGCAACGCCCCTGCTGTGTGCGTTTTACTTAAGTTAGGATCTAACTTTCTTCGTTTTGCAACTCAGACATTTAAACACAGCCGACTGTTTGTCAGTTTCTAACACAACTTTGCAAGACAGATGAGCTGCTGTTTGTGTAGCGGCACAAAAACAAGTGACAAACAGACTGCCTCTCCCGTCACGGAGCCAGGAAGCTAAATTGCTTGCTGATATTTGAACGCCCTGTAAAAAGGAGGGATGATGATGGCAAGGATGACAATGAAATTGAGGAAAACATCTGTGGAGTAATTAACATTTGAAGGCTGAAGGCTGAATGACGTTGACAAAAAAAACGGAGGTCAGATATATTTTTGAGCAGTTGCATCAGAAAAAATTTCTTTCCGCTGAGGAATGAGTTTGGACGTGAGTTGTAAGTAAATGCTTTCAAAAGTGGCTGTTTATGATGACTGATTCATTTTAAATCTTCTGACAGTCAGTTTGGCATCGCTGTATCCGTAAGATCAGCTGATAAGATATGTCCAAAAAATATCACGTGACTCACGTGACAGCTGACGTCTAAGTAAGAGTATTGTTCCCTGCCGACTTCTTTTGGTTAGTCTACTTGTTTCTCTGTCTACAACTGTGGTTGTAGAAGCGCTTGGTAGAGCCAGGGATATGGTAATTAAAATAAAAAAAACAGAGGGCGCGACTTCAGCCTTGAGTATGTTGGCCCGACGAACGATCGGTGTGACTGACTAAATGTCTTTATTTCTACGTAATCTTCCTTCAAAAGATGTTCACTGCAAAATGTAGAGTCAGTGCCCAGAGCTTTCCCATGTTTTAAAAATAAAAAAATACATACATAAAGTGTGCGAGAGTGTGGCAAAAAAATTCACTTTAAGACATCAAAGCATTTACAAATAGTGACAGTTTTGATAGCTTTTGTTTTTTGAGAACTCAAAGATATATTTTGTTCCATTTCCTTCATTAAAACAAAGAATTGGGGTTTTTGGTTGGTAAATTTACATCTGTGAATATGGAATTTACTAAGTAGCAATATTAAATTAATAAAAAAAAGGCATTCGCTTCTTTTTCTCAATACTTGAAACATCCTAATATAACATCCCTATAGTAGAGAGCAAAATCTTTGAGAATCTTGTCTGTTATGTAGTTATTAAAGTCTTTCCAGAATTCATGTGTAAATTTACAAGACCAGAATAAATGAGAGCAGGTTTCAGGATGTAATTCACATAATGAGCAATTTATATCTATGTCTCTCTTCAATTTTTGCAAGAAATGCTTCACCAGATAAAATCTTTGAGTTAACTTGAATGACACCTCTTTTACCTTATTTGTTAGAAGATACTTTTGTGATAGAGACCAAACCTTCTTCCAAGCTACATTACTCACAAAATTACTCCAATAAAATGTTGCTGAAGGAAAAGAGACCAGGTCATCTTAAAACAAAGCTCTAAGTCTGGAGTTTATACCTTTGTTAGAGGAGAAACAAAACTTCCCTAATGGAGACTCAGTTGGGTGAGGGGCAACAGTGACAATGTCTGAGGGTTTTCAATGCTATTTCACCTGGTATTGTACATGCCAGGTGAAATAGCATTAAAAACTACAGAAAATTCTTCTGGGGTTATGGGTATATTATATCTTATACAGCAGTCCCTCTTTCTCAAACAGCTGACTTACAAGTATGATACCATTGTTAAACCATTTATCATAAAATAATGACTTGTTCTTACAAAAGATATTACAGTTATTCCAAATATAACATCTATGTGGAGAGAAGTTGTGCTTGTAAGTCAGCGCCCATGTCAAGAGAAGTTGTTGATGAAAATTGGAGAGTTTAAATGGGATTTTGGAGATATTATAATTAAAAACCAAAATAAATTTCAGGCCACCTAAATATGAAAAAACATGATGAGAGGTGAAGTTCCAGATAGAAGTACAGCTCTTAATATACTGTTTGATCCACTTTATTTTGGACATAAGGGAAGTGAAATCTATAAAATTTAGTCCACCATTGTTGTATGCATTTAAAACCATAGATTTTTAGTTACAGTTAGTTTTGTTTTTCCACAAGAAACTGAAAACATCCTGTCAACAGAATTACATGTTGAATTATCAACATATAATAATTGGGCAGCGTAGGTTAGACGATATAAACCTTCTGCCTTAGTCAGCAGAGCTCTGCCCCTCAAAGATAAGTCTCTTTGTAACCAGTGATTTAGAACCTTTTGTGTGTTTCAAGAATTGGATTAAAGTTTAAGGGACATCTAGATTTTCTGTCCTTGGTAATTTGAATCCTAAGATATGTAACAGAGTTCCTGACTGGAAAATTAAAAATTCAGGTTACTGTGCAAATATGCACTGGTAACAACTCACACTTATTAAGACTGAGGGAGAGCCCAGATGTGTTGGAGAAAGACTTGATTGTGCTGACTGCCATTGGAATTTGATTGGCATCCATTAGAAACAAGACTGTATCATCTGCCTGCTGACTGATGATTATTTCCTGATCCAACACCCCATACTACCGGAGAACAGGAGTCACCGAGGGACACGGTCGAACACCTTCTCTAAGTCCACAAAACACGTTTGGACTGGTTGGGCAAACTCCCATGCACCCTCGAGGACCCTGCTGAGGGTATAGAGCTGGTCCACAGTTCCACGACC
>JAPZDZ010011834.1:0-14721 GCA_029783805.1 Acanthurus tennentii | reverse complement strand
GTCTTCTCCAATGATCTTCCACAAAAGTTTGTGGAGGTCTCAAAATCAATCAAACCCTTTAACATAGAAGATGCTTACATTGGAATGTGCATGAAAAAGCTAGGACTTGCACTTACATCACCACCAGATCCTTCCCAGTTCAAAACCTACAACCATATATTTAATCGCTGTAAATTTTCTAAGGTCATCACTTGCATTCTCGGATCTCCAGAAGAGTTGGTGAAATACTGGACAGACTTAAAAAAGCCTGGACAACCATTTTAGGACAATGCTGACTATAGATGCAGCAAGAGATGACTTCCATGGCAGGGAATTCAGAGGCTAACTCATTTATAGATTTCTATTCTTGTGTTAGATATTTCTCATTCCATCCTCATTTGAAAATGAGGATTGGGATACGTTTATGGAAACATTATAGAGGGTTCTGAACAACTGTACTACTGAAATAAATACAAAGAAGCCCAAACTTTAAAGGCTCAACAAAAACAAAAAAACAAAACAAAACAAAACAACAGAACTCACCAAAACAACAACAACAAAAATAAGACAGTCCTCATCAATAGTCATTTAAGAATTTCTACTGTGAGATTGTTAAAGAAGACTAGGTACAAGAAATTGCATCTATCACTTTGACCAGTGGGAGGCGCGGAGATCACAGCATATTTATCACAGGCATCAGAAAATGACCAGAAAAAGGATGACGATGACCTGTGTTAGATTATTAACACTGGGTGCTGTGAAGATCGAACTGTTGTAGTCGTTTATTGAAAAAAAGAAAGAATCATTCATCTCTTCTTGGATTTAAATGTGAAATTTTTGCATTTTTTTCTGTTGCAATAACACTTAAAATTGAAATATGTTGGGGTTTATGATTGTTAGTTGAATAATAAAATCTGAAATATCTTTGCTGCTGGTAACTTGTGATTTAATCGTATAGCCAGTAGTTTTAAAGACTAAACAATGATTAATCAAAATATAAATTCAAGCAGCTCATTATTATACATTCTTCAAGTAATATTCAAGATCTCCTGAGCCAGAACAAAGAACTCTGCAAAGACAAAACCTACCTTATGGATAAGATCCAGGACCTGGAAAATCAAAGCAGATCTTCAAATTGTCCCTTTGTCAAGATTCCTGAATCATCTAGGCCGTGATATCCTTGCTTAATCCCATCTGATTCTCCTGGCTGACCAAGTGGCTGATTCTTGCTCCTTGGTCAGGCAACCTTTCCCACTCCTTCAGTCATAGAAGGGTTCATTGCACCTCCACATTCCTCCATAATAAGAGAGCTGGTGATCAAGCTTCTCATAACTTCTGGAGAGTTACATTTTAACAGGACCATGATGATTTTCTCCATCTTGTCAGGAAGAAGAAAAAGCTTCTGTTCAAGGTATGTGCATCTCCATAATATCCAGATTTCAATGGCTTACGTACAAAAAATGCGGGTGTTTTGACACTGGAAACACATGAGCTCAATCTGAAACATTCCCTCCAGTATCCGTGCACACCAGATGTCATGATGGAAAACTGGCTCTGTACCTGCCATAAAGCCGCTGAAGTTGCCTTCACATCCCCCATGACCTTTCTATCTTGAAAAACAAACATAAATGCTGCTAAATGTTGGCTAAGAACAAGCATCACATATCACTTACTGGTGGGTCTGTCAAGATAACAATTTTTATTAACATTAAAATATCTCGATAACGATATTATCATCAACGTCCTTTTAAATCCATTTTTGCGACCAATAAAATTATACTAGAGGGCACCCATTAGGCACTTGCATGCGAACACGCACACAGTTGATATGTATATAGCGCCTTTCAAAGGTTGTGTGTGTAAGACCGCTGCACCTACCCTGACAAGTTTACATAAGTTATATCGGCCTACATTTATATACTGTGAGAGGCTGTTGTGTTTTATGGTTAGCCTTATCCTCCATGCTAATTAGCTAGCATTGGTAGACGCCAACTACATTTGTGAATTCTGCCGCTGTACTAATCCGGGGTGAGCGTGTGTCCTGTGCCATCGAGTAAGTTTTACACATCATCTTCAATGTTTACCATAGATGTTTCTAAATGAATGAATGAATAAATAAAGCTTTTCTGCCTTTTCATATTTGCTATGGTAGTTAAATGGACTAAAAAAAAAAAAAAATCTCTGTGCCCCTATCATGCAGTCTGTGGTGACAATTTGGCAGCCGCCATCAATTTTAAAGGAATAGTTTTGATAAATGGGATTGTATGCACAGACATATATACGTGAATATATGTTGACGATTGATTTATGATCACTTTTATAGTGCAAACATGCCATTCCTCTAGACGTAATGCACTGTAGCGCACTGTACCAAGATGGCCACCGCGTAGGCACGTCGCTCAAATTGGCAGCAGCAGTCAACGCGGCATCTAGGTATATATGTCTATGGTTTTATAAGTCAGCTTCCCGTACAGTGTCTTTTGTATGTGTGCTGTAGGCTACAGTATATTTTTCTCGGCATATATTCATTTTGGGCCTTACTTTGGCCATCATAGTTGGCTAGTTAGTCCCCCTTGTTGTTATCTTGTCTGTTACTAACCCGTGACTCAAGACAAGACTTGAAAACGAGATGGCACACCTCAGTGGGTTATTCCTAATAAATAAACTTGTACATATAATGCGTGTATTAAGTTGAAAATATTACAAAAAAAGAGAAGTTCTAATGGCATTGAATAGGGTCTTTATTCAAAGTTTTCTTTTGTGATGTAAAACAGTGTAAATATATTAAAGATTTTTTTATAATCATAAAACATGAATAAGATGTTTAATAACTGCTATACCTCTCAAAAACATATTGAAGTTGCAGTAGTTATGTGCGCAGTAGTGTTTCTCATCAGTTGCAATTTTTTTTACAATTGCATTGGCACTAGCTTTAGAACCTTGATTTTATTTTTCAAAATTTTAGACATAAAACTTAAAAGGCTTAACACTTGTAACCACGCTGTCTGACATTTAAAACACTGAATTGTGTATTGATATCTTTAAAGGCACCTTATACTCCCGAATCAGTAGCTCAAACAACATATTTTATTTGGAAATACTAAAGTGGCATTTCTTTAGATCACCCACACACAAGATACTCATAGTTTCACAGTTTAGTAGTTTGAACAACCATTAAGTATTGTAGGACAAAATATGAAGCACATGTTTCATCATGGTGCTAAAAAGTAACGTTACCGTAAAAGGACCAGAGAGAAGATGCAGTGGAATCATTAAACAAATCTGAATTGTATTAATGTAATAAAGTACAATACTATAAATCACAACATAGGTTCCTTTCGTATCAAAGCAACTTTTAGCCATGTCTCCCTCCTCCTCCTTCCAGCTCAACCTCTATGTTACCACCTTGCTGCTCTATGATACAGCATCACTATGTTGCTGTGGATACCACTCATTAACACTTGCACCACAAGGTAAAATCAATAATTAGTAACAAATTGGTGTTAATGGATCTCATTATTCTACTGACACATTTTCATTATGTGAACATGAAATAATGTTTCTTAGTTTCCATAAAACTATGCTTCCTTTTAAAAGTAAAGCATCGATTATTTATCATTTGAAGAGTCATATCAACAGATAGTTAGATCGTTGTAATGAAAATGCATAGGTCGTCTCAGGAGCAAAGTGTGAATTACATATTGAAGAGGTAATACATTGATGGTAAGTTGTAATTTTGAACTAATGATTGAAGTTCAATGGACAAATAATATTTGGTTTATGTGTACGGTATTGAAACAATTGAAAAAAGTTAGTTTTGAAAAATTAGCAATTTAATTATCTGTTGTGAATTTTGCCCTTTATGATAGACAGAAAAATTCTCTTAATACAATAAAAAGACATAAAAGTTGCGAAACTAGTACTGAAGTGATTGTCAAAAACTGTAAATCGAAAGAATTCAGTCCAATTTGTCTCTCCATGACCTGCAGTGCCATCTGCTGTTCACTTCGTTGCAGGACTTGGTGGTTCACATCAATGACCTTGTGAAGCCTGAAAAAAAACTGGTTACTGCTGCCAGTGGGAGGGCTGTGCTCGAAATGGGAGATGTTTTAATGCCAGGTAAGTCACGCTTCATGCTGTTATCCTGTTTGACTGCTGTGAGTAAAAGCCTCTCATTCTGTACACTGACCTTGAATGAGCTGCGTGTGTCTAACCCTTTGACTAAAATGCATTTTCCTTTGATTAAAACCTATATTTAGCATCATTGTGTTCAAACACATTTTTCTAAATGTTTATTTTAAATAAAAAAATATAGCTGTAGTCCTGTTAACAAATGGCAGAAACATAGTTGTCTGTGAATTGTTGATTTGATTTGCTTGATGATGAACTGACTCATGATTTAAATTGTCCACCATCAGCACCTAAAACTATGTACCACAATTTGACATATGTAATAAAAAATTAATAAATACACAAATTAAAAAAACAAGAAAGTGGTCTACAAGAAAAAAGATAAATACATACAAAAACTATACTGTACATATATATTTACCATTCATACATGCACACATGAATGTACATGCAGAAAAAAATAAAAATTTCAAATTTAATAAAACGATAAAATTGTGTTCCGTAGAAGTGCTTTTAAAAGATCTAGTTTTGTTTGTCTTTTGTCACACACCTTTCAACTAAAGAACAAACACTTTCTGCTTCGTCATAATTTCAGGCTGCAATCATCAGATATGACTGGAGTTGTGTCACAAGGTAGTGTTTGTTTTCACAATCTGTAAACTGATTGATTCGTACTGTAATGCACTACAGAAGAGCAAGAGGCTGCAACCAAGTTGTTTTCTCACTTGATATTGAAGTAAAAAAATGTACTCAGTACAAAGTTTTATTCATTTATTGTTTTACAAAGTTTCTTTGGGCAATGTAATGAACCCTGAATTCTTACCTCTGGCTGTTCCATTGGTGTGTGTATGAATGTGTATATGAGTTCCTGATGAGCAGGTTGTCACTTTATAGTGAAGCCATCTGTTGTTAGCGTGTGAATGTGTGTATTTAAATGGTTTAATGCTGACTTGTGTTTTAAAGTGCTGGTGTTTATGACGATGGTAGTCCATTGTCAGGAATTCACGGACATCCTGCAACCAAACAGAATTGATAAGCAGTCACCCAGACCATAGTAAATAGACACAATATGAGCAATCATGCCTCTCCTGTTACAGAGACATTACAGGAACAATGAAGGAACATGACAGGAAGCAGAGTGGCTCTATGATCCTCTCACTGTTTTTTTTAATTAAATGTTGCTTCATGTCATTGTGATAATAAAAGTTACACTACTCCATAAAGGACAACATACATTGTGTACAATACAGTGTAGATAAAAGTATATTGTGCAAAGAATATCATTACTGTCTAAGAAAAAATGACAAAACTAAGCTTGCTACTTAAGCACCGCAGACAGTACACTCAGGGTTGAGTCAGGCCAAATCAGGCGTTGGGGATTTGATAGATACATATTCAACAATACTTGCAATACTAAAAATAAAAAAAAACAAAAACAAAAAAAACCCAAAAAAACAATACTAGCCCTATGCCCCTGCACTCTATCTGCTACCAGGGGGTTTAAATAAGAGTAAAGCTTTTTGGTCATTTTGCAAACAAGAAGAATGGCACCCTCCTGTCTGTCTGCTGTAAACAACAATATGTATGCACCTGTACTGCATTTCTTATTATAAACATGTAAAAATCTTGTCCAATATGTTTGATCTTTTGTGATGAGCTGACATTATAACATCAAGCAGTTAAAACTTGAGGCAGGTGCCAGCTACATTAATTGGATGTTTGAGTATTGATAAGGGTGCTTACCTACTCACTGCAAATAATAATGACCCAAGTTATTATATCAGGAACATGACCACGGTACTGTAAAACAAAACAAGACACAAGAAGACTCATAGAGCCGTTACAGGTAGGGCATGGATAATCAGGTGACAAATGTGGTCAGGTTTAAATTACATATTTTATGCCAGGAAGATAAACAGGTTGCCGGTGCTGTTGTGCTTACTTTATTTTATTTTCCCCCTTCCCTTTATTCCCTTTATCTCAGTTTTGGTACTTTGAGTGGAGGGATATTTTTCTCTGTTGTAGTACTCCTTTCACTTAGGATCAGAATACCATTTCAACCAATGAGTACAATGTGCCATGCAGTTAAAAATACCTTTGCAGTAATAAAATAGGATTTTAATATAATATATTTAATATCCAATATGTTTGTTTTTTGTGATAAGCTGGAATAGTAACATGGAGCAGTTAAAACTTGAGACAGGTACCAGCTGAATAGCTTTCTGTTCAGGGAATAATTGGATATGTATATGGGTAATTATTGTAAACAATAAAGGCCCAGTTTATTATACCAGGAACATGCTAAGGTAAAATAAAATAAGGCAAGGTATGGTGATAGAGCCATTGCAGGAAGGTTATTGATGATCAAGGGAAAAAAATGGTAATGACTGACTGAAATACTTTAAAAATATTATTTAAACCCTTTTCCAATTTCACTTTCACTATAGCTCATTGCATCTAAATGCAATTTAATTTATTGAGATCAATGCATAATATAATATTACAGATTTAACTGTAATTAATTTTAAAAAAGAATATTATTTCTGTTTAACATGATTTCGAAACCGCTAAAGCACTCCATGCCTAGCAGTGGTCACTATGTAGAGGTGTTTGAGGAACTGAAAATGTATTTTTTGTAGTTATTTCAGTTTTTCAGTACTTCTTTCATAATTGTGATTTCATTTTTGACCTTTGGAGTATTAAAAAGATATAAATGAATAATATTATGTTCATTAGATTTTGCATCCTTTAATTAAACACAAGGTAAAAGACAAAATGCAAAGGAACTAACAAAACGCAGAGGAATTTACTAAATGCAAAAAATTAAAGATAATTGTAATCCAGTAACAAGAACCATGGAATCAACAGGAGAACAGATGACAGAGATAGTTGGAGTCATTGTGGATACAAGTTTTCAACTACTGATTGAATCCTATTTCAAAAGGATAACGGCACAACGGCGGCATATGCTGATTTGGCATATCTGATCTTAGAACTGATCATAACATTTTCACAAGCCTTGCTGACAGCTTTTAAAACCCACAACTTGACTGTGTCTGAGGAGAATGTGCAATGTCTGAGTGAAATACTCCCTCAGACTCTGTCAGTGGTCATGGACATTCAAGATAAAGTTAAGTGTAATAGCTCAGAGAGGTTGGCGACCACATTGAGTTTAGTGGTTTGTGACATGGTGAAATCTGCCTGGTTCAGTTTGCCAAAGGCTTTGTTGTTTAAATGTGACTTCAATTTGCGGTGCTGGCAGAACAAAACAAAGTGTTTGTCAGGATCCTCTTTGAAAAGCTGTTTACACTGATACTCAAGAAAGCAAAAATGAACCACCACAACGGACACAAAGAAACTGTTGAGCGTCTCTTTAAAATCATATGGGCTGAAGGTGAATTTTTAATCCGTAAAAAAGTTCAACAAGCTCGCATTTTCAATGACTTGTCCAAACAGTGGGGCCTGCAGATATGATGCTGCTTTACATTATGTCAAAGGAGGTAAAAATGTTAAGCTCTTTTGCTCAACGCTTTAGAAAACATTTAACACAATCAACAAGACATTGAACAATCTGCAGGTTCCTCTCCTCTCTGGGCAAAGTCATCTCCAAGCCTTACACTGCACTCTTCAGAAGGTAAGGTAGATGCCATTTATTGTTGAAACTTTTTAACACTGCTGCCTGTTTTGGCCAGGACTCCCTAGAAAATTTGATTTTTTATCTCAGTGGGGCTTATCTTGGTTAAATTAAGGTTAAGTAAAAAAAATAAATAAATAAAAAAAGTAGTATTGTGCAGTTCGATTTACTTACAGATTTCACTTGTGTAGAAAATAAAGCTAGGTTGTTTCGCAAAACTCTCTTTTTCATGTAAAAAATCCTATGAATCATCTTTCAAGGCCCAAACGGCAAATAAAGAAGGACTGGAGGTGTTAAGCTGTGTTTGCAATAACTGGCCAAATATTAAAGGGGCCATATTATGCAAAATTCACTTCAGAATGGTTTTCTAACAATAATATGCATCCCCAGCCTGTCTATAACCCCCCCCCCCAAATAAAGAGAGAAAATTCTATCCTCTCCCTCTTTGCTTGCTCTAGTTTTCAGAAAACGTTTGCTCAAACAGGCAGATTGGAACTATCGCCCTTTATGACGTCATGAACGGACATAACTCCTCCCCTCCAAGGTTGGTGACCCTGCCCAAGATATGTTTGTTCTGCCCCCAAAAAAATTTCCACTCAGAAACTATTCCCCCTCGCAAACGCTGGTTCGAAATGGGGAAGGTATGAGTAAAGCATGGCAGTTGCTGTTGGCTGCTTGAAGCAGCACAGAAGTCTGTTTTCACCTCCCTCTTCGTCTGAGGCTTTGAAGGCCCGGTGGATTAATTTTACTTTTGATGGAAATATACCTACAACAACTCCTAAAATGTTGTATGTGTGTGCTCACCACTTCACTGCGGACTGCTTTCTCAACGGGGGCCAGTACAAAGCGGAATTCCCTAAGAATCTGAAGCTAAAACCTGAATCGGTACCAGCTGTACGTGACCCAACTATTGTGGGTGCTGTAAGTTTTACTATTTTATGCTGCTTTACTGTATAGGCCTACCTAGCGTCATAGCCTGTTGATGTTTTAGCATGGCAGCTATCATAAGTTAATGTTGGTAACATAGCTTCATTATACTATGTTAATACACGACAACAGTAAATAATATGGACGTTGAAGAGAAGATATGTGAACATATATGTCATGTAAAGCTAGCTTCATATACATAATGTTATTTGTAATTTGGATGCATGTGAGTACTTTTCGCAGTGCCTTCTACGTAGCTAATGTCAGCTGTTGTAGTTGTGGAAGCTAACCTGAGGGGTGTTTGTGTCTGAAAAATCAAGCCGATAAGGCTGCATTCAGACAAAAAAGGCTATGCGGAGATACAGGTAGGTGTTTGGGCTTGTTTATTGCCGCTATGTATCAGTCATATATAACGTTTTATGACTCGCTTGGTTTTTCGCTACTGCAGCTCTCTTCCCTTACTCATTATATAATGTAATGTAGTTACGTTGTCTCAGTGTCTCATGTATAGATTTCAGGCTGGCTGAAGTCCAGGAAAAAACTGGGTTTTTAGACAACAAACTTCAGATTGACTGTTCTGGGACCTCTGAGACCTATGTGAGCCTGCTGAAAAGGAGTATAATATGGGACCTTTAAGATAGATAGATAGATAGATAATGTATTTATTTATTCATTTTTACATATATGAAGGACTTCATTTATATCCAATTAAGAAGCTAATTGATAAAATCTATTAAGATCTCTTAAAATTAGGAAACTTGAAATTAGAGAAGCTTGTAGATTTTTGAAAATGTTTAAAAATCTGGAAAAAATGATGAACAGAAGAGAGAAAAAACGTTAGGTAAAAGTAGACACATTACACTCTTAAGTTTCTTCACTCTATCTCATCTTCTCTGCTGTGGACCTACAGACTGCAGAGAGTAAACTGCTGAACCAGACCTCATCTACTGGTCTGTGATCAGGGACGGAGCAAAGAGACTGTGGACACCAGCCCAGCATCAGCAGTGTTAATTTTTACACTGTAATCTCATAGATGTCATTAAAATGCCTGGTTTAGAGTTCAGTTGAACACTAGACTAGAGACTGACATGCTTGAGAACATTTTCATTGCTGATCCTTTAACACCACCTGCTATGCTCTATAACACAGGATGATAAAGAAACTAAACCTCATGAAAGAAAAAAAATAACCAATATAATATGCTGCTATAATGTTTGAAACTGATTAAAACAAGGAGTGGCAGAGTGGTGGTGAGTGTCTCAGTAAGTGAAAGCTGATGGTGTTAAAAACTGTAACTCTGAAAAAGAAGACATCTCAAAATTAGTAAAATGGACTCAAGTATTTTCTGTAGGAGCTTTACACTGATGAAGCAGGACCTGCTGCAGTGCTTGCCATTAACAAAGACTATGGCTTTGTATTAATTGTTACGAATAAAATCACTTTATTATCAAGCACAACAAATGCACAGGGATTTATTTGTTATTGAGAAATAGTTTTTAGAATTTATGGTTTGATACTGGAAGGGAGACTTGCCCTGACTTGAACCTGTAACTCTGTTGACTGTAGTTACACCTTACCATTTAAAATAAAATAAGAAGAATTTGCCTGGGGAGGCTGAGGCTGATGAGATGCCAAGTCTTTAAACAAATAACACAACTGATCTCAATCAGTTACAATCAGATCCTTTGAATTAAAAATTAAATTAAATTAAATCAGTATCTCTGAAATCATAAATGTTTTTAAAACTGCTACTTTTTGAATAATGCACAGCAGAATGTGATGTGGATGAAAAATAGAAAAATACATTTATTCCCTGAGAAAATACAGTTTTGAGGTACCCACACTTTGCTTGAGTATTTTCATTCTCTGGTGCATTACACTTCCCTACATTTTGGGGCAAATAATGTACATTTGTTGAATAGCTTCACCTACTTTTCCGAGATACTATGGTCCGTTTCCTTCCTCGGATATTGGCCCTCAACACCTCACACAAAAACTGGCATGGAAACAAGCCACATTACCTGTGCCAACGATCCATTTAATCAAACTTCAGTTGTGGTTGTAGACTTATAAACTGGTTTTAAATGCATGTGAACTTTTTTAATTCAGGGAAAGCTTGTTTACAGTTGACTCAAAGTGTGATACCTTGCAAAACCAACTTTTGCCCTCCCCAATTCTCTCTCTCTCTCTCTCTCTCTCTTTCGCCCTCACACTGTTCTTCCCCGCTCTCTCATTCAAGATTCAAAGGACAAAAGCTTATCCTTCTGGGCTTCACTTGTGTGAGAAAGTAGTGGGGATTTTTTTTGGTTTTTTGTTGTTTTTTTTTTTTGCTGTTATTATATTATAATTTTATTTCATCATTTTTTTATGTAAAAGCTCATCCTGATTAAATATTAATATTACGCTTTAAATTGGACATTGAGATTTAAGGAAGATGGAGAAAATTTAAGGACTCACTAAGGGAAATTCACAGCAGTCATGGGGGATCAAGAGACTGGCTCAAGTGGTGGAGGGCCGAAAAGGTAAGGACTTAAAAACATATAACTCCTGTTTATTTAAAACAGACCTTTAATTAGTTGCATGCAGTCCATCGGCATATGAAGTGAACAAAGTTTAAATTCTTGGCCTGAAATAGATGTGGGGCACAGATCAGGTATTTTCTCCCCGCCTTTTTTAACTATTAAAGGTGGCTTTATGAAAGGTCACAAAATCTATAATCAGTATTTCACTGTTACTCATTGTAAAAAGATTAATGAACTTTGTCTCAGTGAAGTGAACAAATCACTTTTGTGTTTGCTATTAGCTGACCAAACCAGGCAAGGCAATGGGACAATTTTTATGTCTTTTTAGAGCTGAAATGTAGCAAAAAGAGACACGTAGGCTGTAAGGTGTAGATTAAAATGCCTTCAGAGCTACATCAATCCTTTGGACAGGTATTATGTGTTTTTTTTTAATTTATAAATTATCTATTATACATGTGAGTTTACAGTCCCATACAGTGCTATATTTGCCTGCTTTCTTGATATTGTACTCTTGTTTCTGTTCAACTTTAATGGTCATGTGTTAAACTTACAAAATAAAACGCTTTCACAGTAAAAGGTATGTAACGAGTTTGTGGCTAAATATGAAAACACATGTTTTGTTAAATATTTTGTTGGGTTGTGTTCCTGAATTAGTCCAATGTTATCCAACAAAGTTCAATTTGAGCAAAATCTATAATGTTGTTCAAGGTAATGGTAAATTTCATTTTGCAGTCTGTAACTTCCAGAGCAAACAGTCCAAGAGTGAGGAGTGAAGATTTAACTAAATGTTTTTGAATAAACCTTTAATATAGGACCTCTTCTGTGTCATTTGCATGGCACACAATGATTTATATGTCCTTGTGCAATACAGAGTTTGTACAAGTAGGCCTAAATGAGAGTTTTTACTACTTTATAATAGAACTAGAAATAGAACTTTGACTTGTTTGAGCATTAGGAATCACAAAATATACAAACCCTTGTATTTGCAGAAATATCATTCCAGTGTCCTATCTTTATGATGGCTACACACTACGGCTTTTCAGAGAAAAAATATTTCACCTGCAAAGCATTTTGTATTTTAGGACAGCATCCAAAAAGGAGGCTTATTGTGATTCATTAGCCATCTACTTATTTTCTCAGGTAATCGTTGCAGTTTATGGGTGTGAGCTACATCATGAGAAAATTGGTACACAGGAGACATCTTCAGATTTAATGTAGTTTTACCAACAGTCCTAAACACAAGGTGAATAAATTTACTGTACTTTTAGGACTAAAAAAAAAGAAGCAAACTGGGTACTGATTGAAATACTTTGAAATTCAAAATGTCAACCCTAGAGTGTTATTGAAGGACCAAACAAGTCTTCATTACTTTTGTGACATTTTGACATTTTCTATAATGTTCTTCAAGGTAATGGCTGAAGGATTTTCAACATATTTTGGGGTCTTTGGCTGGCCTCATTGGCCCACAAACTGTAAGAATATACAACAAAATCAGCATTTTGTGGGTTGCCTTTATAGAAATCATATGATTTCTCAGACAGTTCAGAATTCTGATATACTATTACGCAACATTTCATCAGAGTTAACATAATCATACCCCTTACTGAGTATCTCCACCCACAGACTGAGAACTAACTTTGCGAAGAGTCGGCATATTTTTAGTCTTCAGCAAGTTGCAGTATCTTGCAGTATATTTGGCCAGTTTAACCTGGCATTGGCATCAGCCAAACTCGATGCAATTGAGGGATAAGATGGCATTACTTCCATGTATCTTAAAGGTCCCATATTATACTCCTTTACAGCAGGTTCACATAGGTCTCAGAGGTCCCAGAACAGTCAATTTGAAGTTTGTTGTCTAAAAACCCAGTTTTTTCCTGGACTTCAGCCAGCCTGAAAACTCTCTCTAGTGTGCTCTACTGAGAACACGCTGTTTCTATGTGCTGCACCTGTCCAGGCCTCCTTCAGCGCAAGCCATACCCCTCCCTGTCTCTCTGGAAGAGAGGGGCATACACAGACTATTTCACTTCCAGTGTAAATTGTATTGTAACATAGCCAAAGCTTGTAAATACAATAAATGTTGCATGTGCAAAATGTGTATTGTATCCCCCCTTTCACTTATTCCCTGTAACTCCGCACCGATCTATACGTGAGACACTGAGACAACGTAACTGCGTTACATTATATAATGAGTAGGGGAAGAGAGCTGCAGTAGCGAAAAACCGAGCGAGTCATAAAACGTTATATATGACTGATACATAGCAGCAATAAACAAGCCCAAACACCTATCCATATCTCTGCATAGCCTTTTTTGTCTGAATGCAGCCTTATCGGCTTGATTTTTCAGACACAAACACCCCTCAGGTTAGCTTCCACAACTACAACAGCTGACATTAGCTGCGTAGAAGGCACTGCGAAAAGTAGTCACATGCATCCAAATTACAAATGACATTATATATATAAAGCTGGCTTTACATGACATATATGTTCACATATCTTCTCTTCAACGTCCCCTGATATTATTTACTGTTGTCGTGTATTAACGTAGTATAATGAAGCTATGTTACCAACACTAACTCACGTTAGCTTCCATGCTAAAACATCAACAGGCTATGACGCTAGGTAGGCCTATACAGTAAAGCAGCATAAAATAGTAAAACTTACAGTTTTAGCTTCAGATTCTTAGCGAATCCTGCTTTGTACTGGCCCTCGTTGAGAAAGCAGTCCGCAGTGAGGTGGTGAGCACACACATACGACATTTTAGGAGGAGTTGTGGGTATATTTCCATTGAAAGTAAAATGAATACGCTGGGCCTTCAAAGCCTCCGATGAAGAGGGGGATGAAAACAGACTTCTGTGCTGCTTCGTGCAGCCAACAACAGAGCAACTGCCATGCTTTACTCATACCTTCGCCATTTCGAACCAGCGTTTGCGAGGGGGAAAAATAGTGTCTGAGTGAAAATTTTCAGGGGGCAGAACAAACATATCCTGGGCAGGGTCACCAACCTGGAGGGGAGGAGTTATGTCCCTTTATGATGTAATAAAGGGCCATAGTTCCAATCCGCCTGTTTGAGCAAACATTTTCTGAAAAGTGGAGGAAGCAAGAGAGGGAGAGGATAGAATTTTCTCTCATTTTGGGGGCGTTTGTAGACAGGCTGGGGATGCATATTATTGTTAGAAAACCATTTTGAAGTGAATTTTGCATAACATGGTCCCTTTAATATGGAGAGAAACACACGGAGGAAGAAGTCCCACTAAAACTCAACCCATGTCTGTCTGAAATTCCTTATTGACATTCTGTTTAGGTAACATAATGTCCCAAACCTTGGTATGAAACCAATAGTAGTAAAACTGTACAGTAAGTATGAGGAAATATTGCAAGGAAATAATAGTATACACTCCTTGATCCCTGAATTGCTACGCCAGTAGCTTATTAGCTCAAGGCTAACACTCATTAGAAATTCTTATTAATGTGCTTATGGAAGTTAGCATCACGTCCACGATAAAAATATACGATCTGTTTAATTCACAT
>JAPZDZ010011497.1:0-14762 GCA_029783805.1 Acanthurus tennentii | reverse complement strand
GAGGAAAATAACATAAGGACGACAGCAGTAATAAGTTTTAACAAAGATGTAAAAAGGGTTGTAACTGTCCACAACAAGACCATCGTAAGGATGGAGTCTGCTTTAGCTTTGTGATCAGTGACAGCAGGACAAAGAACATTACGCTGGATACCAACATCATCCGCACAAAAGCTTAAAAGCTTTATAAAACTTTTGCTGACAGCGATTACATGCATGACAGCGAGGAGGAGGATGATGCAGAGCCCAGGTCATCGACAAGTGCTTTTCACCCATATAATGCCAGCAAGGGCTGGTTTGACAAATTTCAGAAACGCTTTGGACTTAAAAGTGTTTCTCTGCATGAAGAGGTTGCCCCTGTGGATACCGCTGGAGCAGAGGCATATGTGAACAACAAATTTAAAGCAATCATCGAGGAAGGGGGATATAAGCCTGGACAAGTTTTTAATATGGATGAGACAGGCTTATTTTGGAAATAAATGCCCTCTCACACCTATATAATGCAGGACGAAGCCAAAGCCCCAGGATTTAAGGCCCAAAAAGATGGTGTGACTCTGGTAATGTGTGGAAATGCTGCGGGCTTTATGATAAAACCAGGGCTTATTTATAGGTCAAAAAATCCTAGATCCCTAAAAAACAAAAATAGGAATGCGTTGCCCATTTACTGGATGCACAACACAAAGGCTTGGATGACAAAAGTGCTCACTCTGGATTGGTTCAAACAGTGTTTCATCCCGGAGGTCAAGCATTATTTGAGAGGAAAAGGACTAGACTTTAAAGTGCTTCTGCTCGCAGACAACGCTGGAGGCCATGCTGATGATTTGTCGTATGATAGTGTGCAAATTGAATTTCTGACACTACATTGCTGATTCAACCCATGGACCAAGGCATCATCCCCACTTTCGAGGTTCTCTATACGCGCAACACCCTGCAACATCTTGTTGAGGCTATGGACTCGGATCAAGATTATTCACTAAAGGCCTACTGGCGTGAATACACCATTGCATCATGTCTCCAAAATATTCAGAGGGCCATTCAGGAGATGAAAACTGAAACTTTAAATGCCTGCTGGAAAAAACTCTAGCCAGAGGCAGTGCACAACCCTACCGGATGCAAGAATGGGACCCTTTGATGTTTTGTTCATTACAGTTCTCAAATATAATAGAAGGTGGCATGTCTGTTTATAAGAATCTTCTCACCCAGAAGAAAAAACAGCGCCAACAACTACCCATAACTATGTTCTTCACTCGGAAAAAGACATCTGCACCAAGGCCTTCAGTGGAAAAAGACACTACAGCGGAGCAGCACTAGGACGAAGAGGCACGGTCAGAGGAACTGTGAAATACGCATGAGTCACTATTAATAATTTCTTATGTGTCCAACCTCGTAGGTTGATCATTCAAATTAAATTTGTTATTTCTAAAAGATATCATATTTATTTATAGGAAAACTTTTATGTTTTTATTTCTCAAACAAATGTTTGGGCCTGAAAACAGGTTTTGATCTTTGGTTGCATTCTATACTACTGTACTTACTTTTTTTAAAATCTACGAAGGTTTGAACTTTGAGAGTGTTTAAACAAGAGAGAAATGTGAGAAAAAGTTGAAAAGTGTCTGAAAAGTGTATAAAGTGTGCGGTGAGGGGTTTTACAGCCTTAAAACATATATAATAATTGTAAAAAATAAAGCTGACTACTTCGCGGATTTCGCCTATTGCGGGTTGTTTTTAGAATGTAACCCCCGTGATAAACGAGGGACCACTGTATATATATTTGGCATGAGAAGCAACATTTTTTGTAATTTTGTTGTCTGTGCTAGCTGCAACATATTTGGCATTGAGGTGGTAGGGGAGACTGGAAGAGCTCCGGTGATAGGCAAATTCTTTCTTACACAATTTGTGCACACATCCAGATTTCCACCCGGTAGTGTTTTTTTATGCACAACAAACCCAGCAACGACTACTCATCCACATCCTCTATATTTCAAGAATGAAGCAATCATCCATCCCTTATCTGCACTGCTGGCAAACTATTACAATTTTGAAAAGTGCCATAAAAAGAAAAGGTTTATTTTTCTTTAGTAAAACAACAGTTCTACACTGCAATCAATATGTAAAAGAGAGCTGCCCTGTAAAGAGCAGTAATAAATGTCTGACAGGTTGTGTCAAAGAAACACGATATAACTTCAGAAGATATTTGATTGCTGAGTCTTATTTCCAAGTTGTAAAATACTGGTGCTTGGGAATGATACTCAGGCCAGTTGACAGTCTTAGCTGGGCCCGGGACAGTATAATCTGAGATTACGCCCCCCCAAATAGTCAACTCAATTGGCCATAATGCAGGATCGCTAAAATGAGGGCCCCCTCCACTGTGACTCTCTCTCACTCACCGGTAGCCTGGGTCTGACCCTCCGCTCCGGGGCAACGAACCCTTCCCGCATCAATCTCTCTGTCTCCTTACTGCAGCTGCATCTTTCTCCTCTCCGTCTCATCCTCTCTGATGGAGCTACCAAACTCAACTGTTTCTGTCAAAGACAACATGTTGTGTCAGGCTCTTATACTTAACGGATGTTAACATTGGAGCTGGCCGGTTATGTTACAAGGCTGGTAAACGTTAGCTGCGCTGTTTCTTACCTCACGCTACGTTGACTTTACTAGTTCCAACTTCACCATCACCACCTTTTTTTTAAATATTCATTGAGTAAATCTCTAAGACTTCTATTCTCTTCTCTTCTTCTCTTTCTTTTCTTTTCTTTTCTTTTCTTTTCTTTTCTTTTCTGAGCACCGGACTTGTGCTGACCGGAAATTTTAAGCGGACTGAACTTCAAATCAAATGACAACATCAAAGTTTGATCAGTGGCCAAATCATTTTTGTGTCGGGGGTGGGGGGCTTCTTGACCACTATTTCAAGGACAATTAAGAAGAAAACAAATAAAAAGCTTGTATATAACTCAAATATTATATATTTTTTCCACAAATGGGCCTATTTTCAAAAATTTTGAATAAATATTCCATAATTCAATGAGGGCCCAGTTCTGGGCCCCCCCTCTACCCTGGGCCCAGGACAACAGACCCGTTTGTCCCACCCGTCGGCGGGCCTAATGATACTCAACAACAGACTATTTTTCTCAAGAGGTTACATGGTGTTCCTTTAATTTGTGCACTGGTATCTGCAGCTTTGAAAATGGAAGGCACCTCCACAAAGATATTTCTCACATGTCTGAGTAATTCTTTATTTGACCTGTGATACCTGTCGTGAACAGCTTTGTCCCAGTGGCTCTGCTCTCTAAATATAATAATTACACCTACATACAGGATAATAAATGTAGTGATGTGGTGGGAGTAAACCCTGCAGCAGTGCACAGTCTTGTTAAATGGATCTCAGCCAAGGCACAAGGAGGCCCTTTAACCAGTACATTAGGGCATTCTACTCCATTATTTCTTGGTAGAAAACCATAAAGAATACAGGAAAGGTCATATTTCACCAAAAAAAAAAAAAAAAACAAAAACAAAAAACCAAACCCAAACCAAATGAAAATGGTTTATGATATTTTACTATAAGGAACTTTGAAGCTCTGAATGAGCTCTATTTAAAATAAAGCTTACCAAAGGCAAAAAGTTGTGCTAAGCTCCTCAAAAACGTTTAACTTTGTTATGGAGAATGAGAAAAAAAATCATTGTTTGTTTTTTTTATTTTCTTGTATCATTATAAAAAAAAAAAATTCAGGTAAGCATTGTGCTGAGGAAAGACTTGTAAGTTTTTTGTTGGTTTCTTGCATGCAGTTAATTGATTTTGTCAACGAGCAATATACTGCATATGGACAGGGGGCATAGTTGCGGGGATTAAACCATCAGTTTTATCAGCATTTGGTGTTGAGATTAATTCTGTTTTATGGCATCCACTGCCTCCCCTCCAATCCTGCAACCTAATTTACAAAAGGAACTTCAAACAGTGTGGACTGTTTGTAACTTGGCTGTGCTATTACTGACATTAAAAATTACTGTGATCTTTATTGAAACAACTTCTTCTGTCCTTGTTTTTATTCTCTGACTTATTTACCCAAACAAAGCTTTTGAACCAGAGTTAAAATGTAAAATCGCTACATATCAGTGTTTTCCTTACCAAAAGAAAAAATGGTCATGTTGTCAGCCAATACCAGCATTTTTTGGTTTTTATCCACTTATCTTTCCATATCCCACAATATTTTGTTCCATGAATATGTGAACATGTATGAATATGTAAATATTTGAACAAAAAGCTGAGAAATTGCAATATTTTTCAGTCTAATATAACCAACCTCAAAACTTCCATTGTAATAATTGGTTTCATTAATAGTGTAACATTCTCTAAAAATTATAGGACACAAGCAGATTTTTTTTTAAATTATCCATGCACACATTTTGGCTGTAAAATCTTTTAGCTCAAAAATGACTTCTGTCTTAACTCTGTGGCTCCTACTGTATAACAGTGAAAACACAGGTAACAGTTTGTCATAAATGAAAGAAAATGAAGTCAGTGGCAAGATTAGTGTCAAAAAATTCTAATATTTTTTAACCTGTGCATGAATGCCAAGCACAGTTTGTTTCATGCTGTTAAGATGTTAAAAGTGTCAAAGCTGAAAGTGCAAAAAAAAAAACTTTCTTGTGAGAAATTTTATCAAATCACTTTCAGGCACACTTAACAATGCAAAGCTCACCATGTTCACTGGTGAAGGTGCAATCAAATATACCTCTTTAATATGACACTAACCTTTTCATTCATGTTATTCTAACCTGTATGATATTTCTTTCACATTCATCTACTAGGATTTACATATAACACTGGCACTACTACACTGTAAAAAAGAAAACGACAACCTATTCAGCGTAGGTGGTATTCTGATTTGTTTGAACATGAAAATTAAAATAGCTGTTCTTAACTTGAAAATACTCATCAGACCAATAATTTGAAGCTCATTGTGTCTAAATTTGTAATTGTGAATAAGCTGATTTTGAAATTTGTAGTTGGTACAACAAAGTTAGAAAAAAAACACAGGGCTTCCCAGAAGGCACAGCAAGGGCAAGTCCTCATGCTTCCTTTCTCTTAGCTGACAACAACTCAGCTATGACAGACAGAGGATTTATTTCAAAGGAAGACCTTCAACCAAGCCTGTGAAAGTAAGTACTGTAATTTCCGGACTATAAGCCACCACTTTTCTCATACGCTTTGAACCCTGCGGCTTAAACAGGGATGTGGCTAATTTATGGACAAAAATAAATGAGCAAGTGTGTCTCGAAGTTAGGCCTGCACAATTAATCGTTTTAGAACCTCGATGTAGATTCACCCCTACATGCGATTCCATTTCCAAATTACGTTTTTTTTTTTTTTCCCAAGATCCGGCGGCATGCGTCAGAGTTGTAAACAAGCACTCCAAGGCTTCTCCCTTATCCTATGACAAAGCGCCTTTTGGTCACGTGATCCACGGCACGCAGAATCAAATAGTTGAGTTGAAAGTTTCTGAGGAGGGACTGCGGTGTTACCGAAATAATGGCAAGGAAAACTCAGTGAACAAGTGAACACAAAATGGATGTTGCTGAAAGCCCAGGTAGAAAACAAATCGTGGCAGAAAAACGTGATTTCAGTTCAAAAGCTAAAAAATCGAGATTCATATTTTTTTTCTGAATCGTGCAGGCCTAGTTGAAGTAATTCTGAGGCTGTTCAATTCCGACACTGAAGACAACTTTAGTGGTTTTAGTGCGCAGGAGGAAGATAATGATTTTTCTAGTAGGCTACTGTATTTTTATTTTTTTAACCAGCCGTGTTACAGGCACTGTTCAGGAAAATACATTTATTTAATCAAAAATTAAAAAAAATCCTTCTGTTTAATTTTTTTTTGTAAATATCCCATGTTACAACGTGAACATTTGCGGCTTATAGACAAGTGCGGCCTATATATGTACAAAATCTTTTTTCTATTTAAATTTAGAGGGTGCGGCTTATATTCTGGTGCGCTTAATAGTCTGAAAATTACGGTATTTTGCGTGCAAATCAACATGCATTTTATTAAATAACAACAAGTGACTTGATGATAAACGTTAGCTGCTTTGCCAAATGTACTACAGTAAATTTGCTACTTGGTTACTTGGCTAGTAGCTAAGTTAACAACGCTAGTTAAACTAGCTAAGTTACCAGCCTGCGTGCTCAAGATTGGCATCTCAGTTGCGCTTTTTACTCGGGCATGTAACAGAGCAAAAACGCTTTATTTTAATCTATGCAGCGGGAATCACTGTGTTTTTCCTCATTTTGGGAACTTACGCTAAGTCGCGGTTGTGATTATTTCCCCCCGTTTCCAGGTTTGTTGGGTTTTGACTAGAGTAATATAGTGGTGATACAGTGCTAACATGTTTAGAGTACCAGATATGTGTTTGTGTTGTATTTTAAGCGAGCTAAATGCTAGTTTTGTGTTGATTGTCAATGTTTGTGACTGAGACGTGGATGACTTTTGGCGAGTCCAGCGCTTTTACTGAACTTTTGCCACAGGATTGCTGCTATTTTAATTCCCCACAGATGTCTGGTCGAGGAGGAGGAATAGCCACTGATTTTTCAGAGCTTTTATAACCGAAGCAGCTATCTCCGTCATCCTCATTCACCAGCTTTGAACTGAGTTTATTTGAGTTGGGTCGCCCTCACACTGTATTGTGTGCTGTGGTCTATCAGCCTCTCAAATACAATAAGGTGAATTTTCTGTTTTCCTGGCTGAAATCTTGCCTAAATATGACCGTGTCCTTATTGTTGGTGATTTTAATGTTCATGTGTGTTGTCCTGATAAGCCAATGGCAAAGGACTTTTTAAACCTCATTGACTCTTTTAATCTTGTGCAGTCTGTGTCTGGACCCGCACAACGCGGACACACACTCGATCTTGTTTTATCTTACGGTCGGCCTGTTTTTAATCTTGAGGTATGTGACACAGCTTTCTCCGATCATATGCCGGTATTATTTGAGGTTGCTCTTGCCTGTAATACTTCAACCAAATCTGCCGCTGCTGCTAGGCGCTGTTGTATTATCAACTCTTCTACTGCTGCTCAGTTCTCGACTACTTTCAATCTCCTCAGCGTCTTTCCTGAGTCTGTGTGCACCACTGAAGAGCTCAGTTCATGGCTTCATTGCACCTGTCAGACGGTTGTAGACACTGTGGCTCCATTAAAATTCAGGCAGCCTAAAACCATACCTGAGCCCTGGTTGAGTGACACAACTCTGTCAGTGTCGCACAGCTGAGCACAAATGGAAGAGGGACAAACTGCAGGTGTCTTTTCAAATGTTAAGGGACTGTTGGCGACGTTATCAAACAACTGTGAAAGCTGCTAAACGAAAACATTTGTCTGACATTATCCTGTCAAACTGTCACAAACCTCGCATATTGTTTAAAACTGTTGACTCTGCTCTGAATGCCCCACAGTCAGCATGCATGGAGGCCTCCCCTGTTGTTTGTGAAAATTTTCTTCACGTCTCTTCTACTAGGGCTCTGATTTCTCCCTCTGCTTATGACCCCTCAATCTCTGTCACCTGCTCTGCTGTTTTTAACCAGTTTCAGCCTGTGACACTGTCCTCTCTACAGGAGATTGTTGGTCATATGAAGCCCTCTGGTTCTCCGAATGATGCTGTCCCTGCTCGGCTTTTTAAAGAGGTTTTCCTTACTGTAGGACCATATGTTACTGCACTTATTAATAGCAGTCTGTGCTCAGTTGTGGTCCCCTACAAATTTTAAACATGTAGTGGTGCAACCACTGATTAAAAAAACAGGGTTAGATCCTGTTTTTTTTGCTAATTTCAGGCCCATATCTAAACTGTCTTTTCCATCAAAAATCATTGAGAGGGTAGTTTACAGTCAATTAATGGCCTTTCTGGAAGAACATAACATTCTTGAGATTTTCCAATCCGGTTTTAAATCTTTGCACAGCACCGAAGCTGCACTTTTAAGAGTTTTTAACGACATCTTTTTAGCTACAGACTCTTGTGATTCTGTGATTCTTGTGCTTTTAGATTTAACGGCTGCCTTCGATACTGTGGACCATGAGATCCTAATTTCTCGCCTGGACCAGTGGGTGGGTATTAAGGGCGTAGCATTAGAGTGGTTCAGGTTGTACTTGGCTGAAAGAACCTTTTGTGTTAGCCTTGGCGACTCTGTGTCCTCCTCTGCACCCCTCTTGTGTGGGGTCCCACAGGGCTCAGTGCTTGGCCCTCTCCACTTTTCCCTTTACCTGCTCCCGCTTGGCTCCAAAATTAGGAAACATGGCATTTCTTTCCACTGTTATGCAGATGACAGTCAAATTTATGTGCCTCTCAAGAAAAATGACACAGACTCTGTCACTGCACTGCTGAAGTGTCTTGATGACATCAAGGCCTGGATGGCTTTTAATTTTTTAAATTTTAATGACAACAAAACAGAGGTGATGTTTTTTGGTGGAACCTCTGGGACCCCCCCGCCAGATCTTGGTTCCCTAACCCAGTACATGAAACCGTCCATTACAAACCTGGGGGTAAAGATGGACCCTGATCTCAAACTTGACAGCCAGATTAGTTCTGTTATTAAATCAGGTTTTTACCACTTGAGGCAGCTAGCTAAAATAAAACCAATTCTCTGTAGGCAGCATTTTGAGACAGTAATCCATGCCTTTCTCACCACTCGACTGGATTACTGCAATGCATTATATGTGGGGGTCAGTGCGTCGGCCATCTCTCAGCTCCAGTTGGTGCAGAACGCTGCAGCACGTCTTTTAACTGGCACAAGAAAACATGATCACATGCTTCACTCCACTGGCTGCCCGTACATTTTGGGTTCATTTTAAAATTCTTTTATTTGTTTTTAAATCCCTCAATGGTCTTGCCCCGCCGTACCTCTCTGACCTTCTACACTTTTACACTCCTTCCCGGTCTCTCAGGTCAGCTGATCAGCTGCTCCTGAGAGAGCCTAAAACAAAGCAGAAGCTCAGAGGGGATCGTGCCTTTGCTGTTGCAGCCCCAAAACTCTGGAATAACCTGCCTCAGCATATCAGACTGGCCTCCTCTCTGTCTGTTTTTAAATTTCATCTTAAGACCCACCTCTTCTTCTTTTAACACTCAGTAGGAGGTTGACTTCATTTTATTTTATTTTATGGATTTTATTTGCCTTTTATTTGATTTTACTGTGTTTTATCTCTTTTTATTTTTATCCTATCGATTTCATTGTTTTATTGTGCTTCTGTTCTGTTACTTACTGTATTTTTATCTTGCTGTGCAGCACTTTGGAAACCTTGTGTTTATTTAAATTGTGCTATATAAATAAAATGGATTGGATTGGATTGGAAAAGCAGGAAGCACAAAAGACACACAATCAGTGACTTAAGAAGTGTGGTTAAGTGTAGTGCAGGTAATTCAGTTGGCATCATTGAAGTGACCAGTGAAGTGTCAACATCTATACAGGATAATTCTGGTAGTGGTTCAGGGAAATATGTAACTAATTCTTTGGATTCTGTACCTTATGAATCAGTAGAACATAAGAATGCAAACCTTTTTCTGTTTATGCAGACTGTCTTACACGTCTCTCAAAGTGCAGTTCAAGAAATAGTTGAAGCAACTTGTGATATACTAACATCATCAAAATTGCATTGTTTTCAGTCTGAAGCAGAGGTCCTTCAAAAGCACAACATTTCAGCTGAAAATGGTCTTGTTCAGAGATAGTGGACTCTGTATTTTCATCTAATCCATTACTAAATGCAACATCAGCAAAGGGCTCTCTATCTACAGACTACAGAAGGAACTTGTATTTCAAGAAGAATTTTACTTTTATCGAGCCAGTAGAATATCTTTACAAGCAAAACTGCAAATATCCATTTGTCTATGTACCTCTGACATCAGTGCTTCAGAACCTATTGAAGCATCCTGATTTTGTCAGTGCTTTGGTTTTCAGTCAAGAACATTTAGCGGGTGTTTACAGGTCATTTCAGGATAGCTATTACTTTCAACAGAGTAATACTTGCACTGACAAAGAAAAAGACATCAGTGTAGCCCTTTACATTGATGAATTCGAAGTTTGCAACCCATTAGGTACGTCAAGGAAAATCCACAAAATAGTCGGAGTTTATTGGATTGTTTTTAAATTTACCAGCACAGTTTAGGGCAAGTCTTACTTCTATCCAGTTGGCAGCGTTAGGAAGAGGTATTGATGTGAGGAAATTTGGGTATGAGAAATTTTTGGAGCCATTGTTAAAGGATCTGAAATACATTGAAGAGTATGGGGTAGAAGCCTGAGAATTTTGGAGCAAAACTGTTCTGTGTCTGTGCAGATACTCTCGGAGCACATAGCTTAGCAGGATTCCAAGAAAGTTACACTGTGGATAAATTTTGTCGTTTCTGTTTGGTCAGTCTTAGTCAGATAGCAGCTGTCAAAGCAAGAGACTTCCATTTGAGAGCTGCTGAGCAGCAAAACAAATCTGTGGAAGAGCTTAACCAAAACCAAGCTCTTAAGAGTGTGAATGGAGTAAAAGGAGAGTGTGTATAAAACAAACACTTGGCTTTCTTCCATCCTGTGACTGGATTCCCCCCAGATATTTTGCATGGTTTATTTGAAGGGGTTATTCCAATTGAATTAGCCTTGTGTCTTCAAGACTTGATTTCTAAGGGCTTTTTCACACTTGGCTTAATCATAGCATCAGGTCATTTCCTTACAAATACTCTGACAAAGTCAACAAACCTAAGATTATTCCTAAAGCAGCTTTCTTAAAAGGTTCTATTGGGGGAAATGCACATGAATATTGGGCATTATTGCGGCTGCTTCCTCTCATGATTGGTGGCATTGTTCCAGTGGGTGAACCGTCATGGGAAATTCTGAATGGTCTGAAGGAGATAGTTGAAGTTGTTGTATCTGATAAATTCACAGAGGTGTCAGATCATCGCTCATTGCTTAAAGCAACATTTCCTAACTTGGTTTTGAAACCAAAACATAATTTAATTGTACATTACCCACACCTCATATGCTGCTTTGGGCCGTTGGTGGACCTCTGGACAATGAGGTTTGAATCTAAACATGGTCTATTCAAAAAAGTTGCCCGTGATGTGCATAATACAAAGAATTTGCTGCTCTCCTTAGCAACAGAACATCAGCTGTCAATGGCCTACCATTTGGAAGGGCAGAGTCTCTTTAAGTCTGAACTTAGCATTGAAAAGATTAAAGCTGCTCAGGTGTCATCTTTGGATTCTCCCCACAGAAATGCTATTTTGACAAAATTTCCACATGCTGATACAGTTGCCATCTCCTGTAACGTACAGCTGTTTGGAACAGAATATGCTCAAAACATGATTATCATGGCAGGACATAGCTTTGGACAGCCAGAATTTTTCAAGATATTGAGCGTTGTGGTCTATTCTAGTAAATGGTCCTTCCTGTCAAAAAGACTTACTGCCTGGTACTTTGAGCATTATAGGTAATTTGAACTTAAAGACAGTGACTATGCTGAAGTTTTTATTGTTGATGCTGAGGAATTGAGTCATTATTATCCTTTGACAGCTTATTCTGTTGGAGGAAAGCTTTGGGTGACACTGCGGGCATGTTTGTATTAAAGACAAAAAATGGTAAGTATTTTTATGGAAATATCATAACTGATTATCATGATAGAAAGTTAAGATAGTTTAATAAAACTATCTTCTGTGTTTCACAGGCCATTATTTCATGTTGTGATCTCAAAAGAGGAAGCGCGGCGTGTTCAGCTGTCTCAAGTTCCAGAGTTCCAGATGCCCTCATTGCAGCTATTAAAGAAAAATTACAACTTCAGGGAGACTTTTTGTTACAGTTTTAGGACCCTGATTTCCAGAATGCACTCTGCAATTTGTCTGACATTTCAGAACTACCCTATGACCATGCGGTCCTACACATCAGGTGGTTAAGAGTATCTCAACTAGAAGAATATGACAGCCAGTCATATGTATCAAGAGACATCAAGATTGAAATTCTTGACAAAATTGCCCAAGTAGCTTTTGACATCAAGACCTATCCTGATCATGTTGAATTCGAATTCCATTGCTTCAGCTCTGATAATTAAGTACCCTTGCTTCAAAGAGCCCGGTAAAGGCAAAGGCTATGAAGGATGGCTGGTTAGCATTTGGAACAAGCTCAATAATTACAGAGCAAAGCTGCGAGAGGCAGGTTGCAGTGAAGTGTGAGTTAACAAAAAACGAAAACCGAATGGGGATGAAACTAGATACACCCTTAAAAGAGCTAAACATGGAGAAGTGAACCATTTTCCTGAACATCCAGACCAACATGATGATGCCTCACTTGAAGAGCAAAGAGTTCTCTTGGTTGAAGCCTCCAAGAAGGCGGGACTTGATTTATTATATTCATTTATTAGGGAGAAGATGGACTTAACTTTCTCTCTAAGGAGAAGAGAGGTAGTGGAGGAGCAACCCATGGTGATGGAAATCCAGGAGAGATGGCCTGCTTTGTTCTTTAAAGAACAGGTAAGGGTTTTCTATTTTGAGTCCCTTTGCATTTTTTGTATGTGCAAATGTTAATTTTATCATTTTGAATTCCTAGTAATTGGCCATATCCTGAATGTGTTTTTGCAGATCTGTGAGGAGTTTTTCAGCATCACAAACAAGGAATTGCTGGGAACATTCAGAGCTACAGTGGACAAGTACACACCGAAACTTCTCCGGCTGTGCTGTGCCCAGAGAGGAACTTTTGGGAAGGACATGGAAAATCTCTTGGAGAAACTTGATGATGAGGTACAATGTTATAAGTTTATTTAACCCTGGTTGGTCAGGTGAAATAATTTTTGTTGTTTGCAAACTTTAAAAAAAATTTTCAATACGGCTTTGTATTTTTTATAGAGCTCGAACATTGTCAGATATTGCAAGGATGCTGCACTTCGAGGCCTTCCAGTGTTCCTTTGGGACTAGCCCAAAGCACTTTTCTCACAATGTCTAGTAAGTATTTCATACCACATAAGAGCAGCATTTTGATTTTGTGAGATGTGTGCGTAGGTGCTTTAGTGCGGTGGTTCCCAAACTTTTTTAACAGGGCCCCCTTTTTGCCATTGAAAATATTTTTAGCCCCCCTGTACACGTACCCACACATTTAATTTCCTTTGATTGTATTTTTTTTATTTTGTTTAAGCACTGTAATTAAGTCAGATCTAAAACTTCAATGTGTGATTATGTGTAATGAAAAAAGCCACTTGTAGATCGGAAGCATGACAATCTATTATAATTTTTTAACTTCCAATTTTTTATTTTTGTTTTCACCATCTTTTTCTCAAAATTCCTTCTTGATCAAATATTAACAAAACTATTTAAGAAAATGAATAGAATGGAAAAAAATGCACCAAAGTATACAAATGAATAGAATATTGTCATGATTTTTGCATCAAATATTACTAACCGCAAAAGTAAGAAAGAAGAAATATCTTACAAGTGTACCCTGCGAAATTAAAACATTTTTGGCCTTCTCTACGCTCTCAATATCTCCTACCCAAGTGCTCTCAAGTACACTTTTTAGACATTTCAACTCGTCTTCATGGAAATTGGCTCTGATTGCACACAGCATGTGCGTTCACTGCAGAACAGACTCTTACTTTAAGCCTATGCAATGCACTTCTATTCTTTTGAACAGATGTTTGACAACTGTGGTTTTAAGTTGTGTTCTAAACACTGTCTTTCTGGTATGGTATGTCTTTCTGTTTGAGCAGAAGTGTTCTCATTTATGGCAGCATTGGCATATTCAGAATTATCCTGTATGGATTCTAGTTCTAATGTTGGTGGCTGTGCTTCATTTCATGTGTCATTAATGGTTGTTATACTGGTCTTGGTGAAAAGAATTAATTTAACTACGTCAGCTGACCTTGTAACTCCAATTTGTACAGAATGCACAGTGGATTTTAAGCACAGACAAATAAAAGTATAGAGAAAATTCAATTGAGAACAAGGATTTTATTAAAATGCATATATTTATTGAGTCCAGTAATTAAAAATGATCGTTGGGTTGATTTGCTTTTGGTAATTCTGTGAATCACACTATTCAGCTAATGAACAAGTTTACATTGGCCCAATGAAGAATTAATAGTAGTGGCTATTCACAGAACAGTGTAAATGTAACTGGTACAACAATGAAATATGACTTCGGACAATGAAATAGCAAATCGTTGAGACAATTAAAAAATTTTATTGCCAAAGGTTGCCTTGAAATTTTAAGTTTTCTCAACTATTCTTTTTTAACAATGTAGCTTCATCTGCTCAGCAGTAGCTTTAGTTTACATATGTTATGATAAATCAGCATTTGCTATCTTTCACATTACTCCTGCCCTGCAATTGAATGGTTTCATAACATTAACTGCTAACTATATAATTAACTGCTTCTTGTGAAGAATATGTCCGATGAATAGTTATAAATAATGTAATAATGAATAATAAATATGGTAATAGCTATGGCTGTCAAATTTAACACGTTAACATATGCGATTAATCTGGAAACAATAATGTGTTAATGAAAGATTAACGCACAACTAATCGCATTACGCGACTTCGATAGAGTCTGTCTGACAGTCTACATTCTGTGTTGCCACCCACACATGCAGCCTGGCAGAGACAGAGAAGGATGGCTGAGGAGGAGGCGTCAGACATAGGTGTTATACACAATCAGTTTCTGTTCATAAAAACTCCAGGTGGGGATTTGTCATGACTGTCGTGACGTTTTATCGTATCACCGAAGCACAACGAGCCTTAAATATCACCTCAAGGCCAAGCACTTCATGTAT
>JAPZDZ010011378.1:0-14771 GCA_029783805.1 Acanthurus tennentii | reverse complement strand
CTCCATATGTAAAGTGTCTTGAGACAACTTGGTTGTGATTTGACGCTATATAAATAAAATTGAATTGAATTGAATTGGAGTCCTATGTGAAATTTTGTCGTGAGCACCCCCCCTTCTTGTGCATACACACACCTCCTCCACATGTTTATGCTCCCCCTCACCAAGTGTACAATAGGTTCACCTCTTCACCTGCAGCAATGTGTGTGGTAGACGGCAGACCTCTCTCTGATCTCGACTCAACTGACTTAACTTGCACATGCAAGACCCACGAGCAATGGCTTGAGGGCCTTGCAAACTGCATCGCATAATTGTTCCACATTTGCACAACATGAGGCCCTTCACACAGCACATGTTCTGGGTTTAGGGAGGGGCAGCCACAGCTTCTGAAATCACATTTCCAGGGAGTCATCAAAGTTCTCTCTAGAATCTGCTGATGATCTGATTTATTTTTATTACAAAAATAGTCAAGAGTATTGTTCTTACTGTAATACGTCTGTGTTTTTTATTCAGTAAACAACTTGTTTATAATCAAACTTTGAGTTATTTTACATTATCTCTTTAATCAGACTTAATCTGTTATGACTTCATTCAAATCTAGTGAATAGAGTCAATAAAAGCTCCAGGATAGCAAGAAGGGATGTGATGGATGATTATTTTTACTGAGAGATTATTAGTGTTTCTCTTGCAAAACTGGAACGGGATGCTCACATGTCCTCGCCTGCTTACTGTGGATACATTTTCAACTTTTTTTCCCTGAGTTCCTGTACATGTGCTTCTCCACTCCTAGTTTAGCTGACAGAGATAACAGTATTTGTACTGAACAAGCAGCTTATTTATCTTGTTCTCCTCTTCAGTCATTTTCTTTAGGTTCTTGTGGTATGAAAGGGCTTTATTTCTGCTGCTGTATTTCATTGTTTTATCAAACAGCACAATATCTCATGAAATTAAATTCTGCAAAAGCTAAAGTTGTGGCAGTCTGAGTGAAAGTTTTTATTTCCATGCCCTCAACCAAAACTCAATCTTTCCAGAACTTCAACAAGGTGCTTAGGTTACCAAATATTAAGTAGCTGCTTTGTGTAGATATTGAACAAATAAATAAATAAATAAATATTTGTTTAAAAAATCTGTATTCTAATATGTAATTGTGTTTTTGTAGAACCATCCAATGTCAGTGCTTTGTCTGGTGATGGTGGGGGGAAATACTTGGGTTTGTTGCACAAACTCCTCTCATGGTAATGACAGATCAGGATATTTCCACCCATTGAAATAACAAAAGCCTAAAGAGGCTTCTAGTTTGTGCTGCAGATCAGCTGCTTGACAGCTGACATAAAACGTGTTCACTGAGTTTTCAGGCCCATTTGAAAGTCTCTTGTGGTTAAGTTAATACCATCCTCTAGTCAAATCAAAGACTTTTTTGGGGTTTACTTAAGGACTATGTTATGTATTTGGTTGTGTAATCACAATGTGCATGTTGTCTGGAAAAGGTGTAGGAGTGGGGAAGAAGGTTTCTCACTCTTTTCTAGATCATTTCAAAGACTTTTCCAGAATATTTGATTATTGTTTGTAAGAACAATAAGATTTGCACCATAAACTAATGTGTTTCTCTTTATTGCTCTGTTTTGATATCGTTATTATATTTTCTCTATTATTTCATCTTAAAATTATACTTTTCTTTCTTTGGGAAAGCCTTTTCTGCTCTAAGATTGGCAGTCATTGTATTAAAAAATCACTAATATTCACAAACTTAAATAAGCGAATAGTTAAAACAACAATGGCATAAAAATAACCTTCAATATTGCCTACAAACAAATTCAAACTGAACTTTACACACTGAAATGTACTATTCAGACTTAATACATTTTTCTAATGGTTAAAACTGACTCTTATTTTATCACTTCTTAGGCTAATTTTGCCTCTCTGCTAGTAATACTACCATAATTTCCGGACTGTAAGCCGCTACTTTTTCACACGTTTCGAACCCTGCAGCTTAAACTATGATGCGGCTAATTTATGGACGAAAATAAATGAGAAAGTGCATGACGAAGTAATTCTGAGGCTTTTAAATTCCGACACTGAAGCAGACAGCTTTAGTGGTTTTTGTTGTTAAATTTAGTGGGTAGGGCTTATATTCAGGTGCGGCTTATAGTCTGAAAAGTACAGTAAGTGGAATCTTCAGTTAAGCTAATGACACGAACTTTGAGCTAATGGTACCCCAACAAACACTAAACATTTCATGTTATGTATCATCAGTTTTATTTTAATAATGCAGTGTTAATATACAGTAATAATTTAATATATATAGCCCTTTTTATATAAAGCCTTTAATACCTTCCTTGAGTTTGGATATATAAAATGTTTTCATTTATTTTTAATCACTGTGTATCATAGCAACTGTTTTCTTGAACTTGAACTGTACTTTTACTAAAGTACTTGAGTTGAAACTTAGAAAAATTGTTCAATGGATTTATTTCTTCCCTCTGTCACTCTAGACTTTTGCATCAGCGTAGGTTAAGAAAAATTACTCATCTTACACTGGTCACTTATGCTCTGAACCTGTTGAAGAACAGAGCCCTTTTTTATCTACTAAATATGTGGCACTTTGCAAATTGAACATTACCTGTCTTATTCCTATAAGGTTTACTAAGCTTTACTGAAGGGAAAAATAAATGCAAGTGGGCTCTCTCTCTCTCTTTTATTCTTTTACTCACTGAGCTCCAAACAATGTCAGACTTCTGTCCAGATCATTTCATAACATCACCATGACAACAGCTACTTAAATTAATAGAGGTGGTTGGCTAAGTGTGTAGTGACAGATCTGTGTGTGTGTGTGTGTGTGTGTGTGTGTGTGTGCGTGGTGGGAGGACAGCTCATTTCGGGAACTCTCAGAAGGGATGAGTCAGCCTATCAACTCCGAGGAGAGATTCTGTGTGAAAGATTGAAAGAGAGACTAAGAGAAGGAGAAACATTGTCTCTTAATACTTATACCTCCATACTTACAAGTACTATCTTAAGTGTAGAAGGGAAGGAAATTCAGATGTCTGGCAGCTCATCTGCCATTGGCTAGAGAGTTATAAAGCCTAATGGCCCTCATCTTGCATAAGCAGCTTGACATCTGTGTCGATTCCCAAGAAACACATGAAAAATGAGCAGATCTGCCATCTCTTTGGGAATTGATGCCTGATTCCAGTGCATACATAGGAATTTGATGTGAAATTTCATTGAAAGACTTAATCTCACAGTAAAATTCAAAAAATTCTACTGCTACATTAGTTTATCTGAAAGTAAAGTAAAGCTTAATATATATTTTTATAACAGCTCTGCCTCTTAGCTTTATAATATAAATGTATAAATATGAACAGATCAGTTCATAAAAATTATAGCTACTTTGTAAACCAATTACTACAATGTGAATAACCTGGAGAAGCTTTAAGTTGAAATTACTTTCTCAGGTTGTGGTTTTAAAAGTCAGCTGATGTCAGCAAGTCTGCTTCTTCTTCAAGAGCAGAATGACAGCGTAAAAGTCAACTGAACTAAAGACATGCTATGTATCTTTTGCAGCTGACAATCATGGACTAACAAGCAATAAAATATGATACCCAGCTTAGATGCAAAATACAATTAAACAGAAGAATAGACAAAAGTTCAACTTTGGGATCATTACCTCTTTTGGAAATCAGCTGTGTTAGATCTGAGATAAAATTACCCTGCTTCAACTCACACACTTTGAAATAAGTATATAGAGTACATTTCTCTATTTTGAAGTGTAATTCTAAAAGTATCCAAACTGAGACATTGATGTCAAATTATTGTTATAAAGCAGATACTTGAAATCAAGCGGTTTGATTGGTTTTGATTTGTAAAATAACCTATGTAATGACGATGAGGTCTAATTTTCTTACACAATACAGCACCTATAGCTGTGTCCCCATTGAGGGCCCACATCCCTTGGAGGGAGTATCTGTAGACCACCTGTGTCACAGTGGTGCAACAAAGGCTTTCTCATTTCGTGCATCATGCGTTCCCTGTTGTGAAGGATCAAACTGGTAGACTCTTCGAGGCCTAGCCTATCCCAAAATGCATTGTGGCCTGGCTGAACTTTGTTGTCTAAGGTAAATGTAAGCCAGTTATAGGCTTTCACCTTTCTCAAATAGCCAGCCACTAAACGAAAAAAATTAAGCTGAGGCCACTGAAAGCTCACATTGTTGGTAAGAAATGAATGTGAAGTCACAGATATAGCGTGCTATTGCTGCTGCATTTAAGTAGCATTACTTTAATATTACTGATTGAAGATTGGCTGTCCTGACCACAGGCGACACTGATGTACAGCACGCTTCACTTTCCTATTCTAGCAGTTCAGGTTGCTTGCCACTGTAAGCACTGCTGTGTTCGAGGTTTGGAACAGTTGTCACGCAGCTGGACATCCTCTAAAGACTGGACCGTCTCTTTTTAAGATGCTCTGTTCTGGCTTTCCTGAAATATGATGGATACAGAGGCTGCTTCCTTTAGAGGATGCGGCCCCTCAGCTCAGACACACTTTATATATTACAGTCACTCCAGTTTGCTCCATTGTATCCTGGCAACAAAGTTACACACATATAGCTACGTAACATTACAGGTACAATTGAAAATTTCTATTTTTGCAACTGCTGCAAAAGATCAGCATAAAGTGAGACTTTCAAGCGGTCTCTCTGCCATTAAGGTCTTGGTCATCATCCACTTCCACAGCAAGGAGCCATGCTGTGTGCCTCACAATCAACTTAAAAGGTCAACATATCCTATTAAAATTCCCAGCAGTCTCAATGTAGGGTTACGTCCTATTAGGAATGGAACTATGTCTCCAAGGGACTTAGGTTGACTTTAACATTAGTCACTTATTTTAATCCTGTCACAAATGTTGGTAATTTATCACCAGCACTCAAGGATTAAATATGAACACAACAACTGACTGTTTTTCTGTGAACTGGCTTTTCCTACTGTAATTAAAATCCCACCTGGAGCAGTTAGTCATTGTGAGACTTAACTTTTGTGTAAAATCGGGTAAATCTACTTGGGAGCCAATATGATAAGCTCACAAGGTATTCTCCTTTGAGCCCTGTTATTTTCAGCCCATACTTGTTTACAATCAGGTAAATTAGCACCATGCACATGCAGTGAATCAACAGACTTGGACATTATCATCATTTTTATGTGAGTTCCTACATTTTTATTGCTTTAAAGTTTCTACCATATACATAATCCATCTCTTGCCACAGTGGCTACTATATATATGTAAATGCATTTACATTGACACAACGCTATGCCCCCCGTTGTTTCCCTTCCGCCTCAGTGCAAGTCAAACTTGCCTTTTTGCAGCTGAGAACCAGTTCACTGCTCTACTAAACTAAATTCCACAAAATCAGATGTTTGATTTAACACCTACTTGTCCTGTCCAAAACTTAGTATGCAGAGAGGTAAAATTGTTTCACTTTGAGTTTTTTCACATTACAAAAGCACAAAAAGACACCAGGCACAGTATCATTACACTGCAATTCATAAATTGTTGGGTTTTTTTTAATATGCTTTTTTAATCATTGCATTCTGAACAATTCTGAGCACAAAAGAATGGATTCCCGCTTAGTCAAAAGTGCTGCCTTTGCTACATTTTGGCAAAATTCACAGTACAATTTCATTAAACTCTCATTTTCTCCTTTGTGACTGAAAATTTGTCAAATGCCCTTCAACTGATTTCACCTCAATTGTTTTGAAGGGTCACAATATGTAGTGCAGCGTTTGTAAAGTACAGGTCCCATATGGTGGTTAGGATTTCTGCTTTTGCAGAGAAGCGACACAAGTTCAACTCCAAATGCCGGAATAACGTCATGTCTTTCAGTAAAGTTCTTTGTGTTGTAACCCTGCTGCTAACCCACTGCTCTTCATTAACAGACATGAAAGTTGTATCAATCTGCTCATCCATCTCTAAGTAAAAAGGCAAATATGTGCAATTTCAAATAACTAAAATGTAATAACTGATAATTAATGCAGATCGTTTTTATTTATATGTCATGACCAGATCCAAAACAAGTGATCAGTCATTCAGAGAAACGAGGCTGTATAAACGAACTAATGGCATAAGGAACGAGGGAAAGGATAACCATGTTTTACAAAAAAAGACATTCATACTCCCATGATGGTCAGTTGTTTTTTGTGTCTGTACAAACCAGTTTATGGATATTTGAGGGTTGATGATCCTCATTAGCAGAAATTAGCAGAAATTCTGAAGTTACGTCTATTATGTGGCACAAATAGAAAGTGATAAATGATAGAAGAGCTTTAATATGAGTTTAATCGTGCAAATCTACAGTTGGTTAATGAGGCCACAAGATTTCTGACATGTACATTAGACAGTAGCACAGAACAATGTAGTGTGGACAGACATTGTATGAACTCATTTGAAAAGATCAAGTGAACTCTCCATCACTCTGTTCCTTCAGATCTCTTTGCCCTCCAGTGGAGAACACACAGGCGTGCGATGATTACCTAACTACTGAGGAGAGTGCCACGATGAAGGGTGGGGGTGAGGAGGGGGGGTTATCCAGTCAGTTCAGTTCAGTTCAGTCAGGCTGGAACAGAAGGCAACCCTGACCCTGCATCTGTCCTGCTCTAACAATGCACCAACTCTTCTCTTCGGGGTGGAGACAGCAGCAATGCAGAGAGAATGCCAAATGATTTTTAGATGGAGGAATACAGAACAGAGTTGAGAAAAGCATTACATTGGTGATGCTTTGCAGATCCTCTCCTCTTTATGGAATAATAAAAGGTGTAGATGAGGAGTAGGATCGGGTTGATGGTTGGAAGTTAAAGAAGAAAACTGATTTGTTGAAAAATGGTTTTCTTGCAAAAGGTTGAGAGTTATGCAAAAGAAAAATTGGTGCATGTTTCCTCTTTGTAATAATATTGATAATAATAACACAAAGAAAAAGAAGAGGAAACCAAATTTATACAGTACCTTTTAAACTGTTCAGCACTTCAACTAATTATTAATTAACTGATTGACTGTGTGTTGTATGACCTACCTACTATAAAACTTCAGCAAGTTTTTGTACACATTTTTTTAACAAAATAAATAAATGATATATTGAGCTATCTCTTAATTTGTGAGCAATAAAGGTGCTGATAGGTGGATTTTATGGTTTTACATTTAACTTGCAAACATTCAATTTATGATCTTTTTCTTTTAATTTTGTCAGTGAATGGACACACTCCCCTTATTGAACTTTTCCCCCAGGCAATCAAATTAAGTTCTACTTTTAAACTAGATATTAAGTACCAAAAACCTGACATTAACTTACGGCAAATTTAGTAATAGTTATACGAGTAGCTGTTGAAACCTAATTCTACTTCCTCTGTATAACTGTGTTTTCATTGTCTTTCTAAGAATCTGTTTACACATGGATTGGAGACAAAGAGGAAACGGAGATGCACAGTAGAGAGCAGGAGCTGGTGGAATGGTTGTTTTGTTCTTGGTACTATGTGCTGTAATTGGTACAATAACTGACAGGATGGAGGGAAGAGAGAGAGAGGGAGACCTTCAGTAATTGGTGTATGGAGGGAAAGTTGGTGTCAGTTTGAATAAGTGGAGCTGTCTGCTCGCAGGCCAACAGCTCCTCTCTTTAACTTATCTGAATCTTCGAGGGGGCCCTAAGGAGCTATCTGGAGCAAGCTCATTGCTGCTGTTGACTGAGAAACAGTTACCAGATCTGGAATTACTGGCTGACTGCCAGTGAATATACAGAAATGAGTCACAGTCATATGTGATGTAGTTATCAAGCAGCAGGAAGTAAATTACATGAAAAACATCAGCTGTTTTAAGGTTCCTTCAAAGGAAGAGTCATGAAACCAGGCAGGGAATACTGTGCTCATTTGTCTTAGCGTCATACCACAGGCAGCTGAAGCCACAAGCTCTATTGTTTGTAGTGCTACTGTCCCGTGATCATGCACAGCTTTGTCATTCTGCCGCAACCACAGAAACACTGCAGTCATGTTTTCAAGAAGGACTTTTGGGAGAGTACCCATGTAATCTATATGTGACCCATGTGAAAATGTAGAAAAACCCTAGATCTGTTTGGAGTGTCACAAAGGTTGTTACCAAGTTGGCCTCTTCCCCTTTCAAGCAGCTAGGAAACAACAGCTGAGACTTTTGAGACTTTTCTTTGTTTTAAGAAGCTACAGCATTTCTAAAATCATACAACATAAAGGCCATTTTAAAGACTTAAATATCCAACAAAACTCCATGTGGGGTGGAACCTACTCAACACAGGAATGGCAGAAAAATGACTTCTTTTAGACCTTTTCATTTAAAGTCATTTGAATTTGAACAATAGTCCAATCAGAACCCAGTGGCTGCACAGGGCTGGAAGGGTCCCTGTGAGCTGAAGCATTCATGGGAACGGTACACTTCAGCACAACTAGACTGCTCTGTCTCTGCTTACTGGCTGTCTGGAAAAAGATGGTCAGAACCACACACACACACACACACACACACACACACACACATACAATAATAGCAGACTAATGCAGACTGTGCTTCTCATGTGGGAAACAGCTGTCGAGGCCCTAAACGTGATGTAATGATGAAAACTGTTTCAAACTGAATATGAGCTCTAATATAATGTGTGGCAACGTGAGTGTGTGTTTGGTCCTGATTATTCTGCCAGGTAGGCTCATGATTTGTTTTACTGCTGTTAGCCCTGTGGCTGTGTGTGTGTGTGTGTGTGTGTGTGTGTGTTTGGACTGTGGTGGTTTGACAGCAGGTCTGTTGTTCAGGGAAAAGATGAGTCAGATGAACTGAGCAGGACAAAACAAAGGGCTTCAGTCTTGGGGGGGTGAAAAAAACATAGATATAAAAGCACAATGTGCGTAGGCCAATGTATGTGTGTGTGGAAGAGAGTGTGCCTCATTCAGACAAATAACATGATGATAAATGTCATCTAAAGTGTTTTGAATTAGCAGGTATAAAATGACAAATATAAATCTGTATGTGAGTCAGCTGTTGGATGATAAACAGACTCCAACTTAGTCTCCTTTTATCCACATGTATTATTTCATTTAATTAACCAGTGAGATTAAATTTAAAATCTTATTTTTCCAAATCTTTGCAGTGATATCAATCCGTGTAGCTGGTGCTATATGTCAAGTGTTTGAGATTTTCACTATCATCCTGATTCACTGAAGTTGAGAATACATTTCATTGAACAGTTTGTTTATTCCTGACAGTTCACTTTCATTGAGACATTAACATTAAGCCTTTTAACTCATGGCCAGATAACACACCACAGGTCACTGGTCCATATTTCTGATTATTGAATTTGAAAATGGAGAAATTTTTTGTTTTGCGTGTCCACATGTCCATAAACCTTATTATTATATAATATATTATTATAACTGTTATCCTAGATTTGACATAAGAACCCAAGAGCCGCAGTTTCAGATCTAGGATAACTGGAAATCTGGGAGTTTCAGACAGGATGAATCCCATCAGAGTCTATCTAGATATCTGACTCTTCATCCTTGAGCTCTGTGTGGAAGTTCACCAGGTGCAAAAAACAGTTTTCCACTTTATACAACAACGTCTCAGCGTCAGTGTGTTTGAGCAACAGATTGATGAAACCGCTGACTCTGAAGATTTTCCCAGGCTTGAGTGTGCATGTGTTGTTGCTGAGCAGCAGCAAGTGTGCTGCAGAAGGTGGATGAAGTATGAATGGTATTCAGAGAATGCCGTACGGCTGGTGTTTATGTCTGCATGCCTCACAGCCCTTCAGCCCTTGCTCCCTCACACACTCCGGGCTTCCTCACTATGCTTGTGGCTTTCTTTGATTTATACTCAGCCTGCAATGCAAGTGTTTGAAATAATTTGTTGGTAATATTAAACAGTACACCTTCTTACCTTTTGTGCTTATGTGTTGACTTTGATATCAAATGGCGATAGCCGTCCACCGCAGGCTGAAACTTTGATGCATGTAAAGCGCTGAGACCAATTTGAGCCGCTCAGTAGCCTTCTAGTTATTTACATGTGGAAGTGCTCCCTCCGACTGGTGGACTGCTCCGCCTTCTTTGTTGCTGCATGTAGCTTTCTGAATATTATCAGAGCTGGAGAGCCTCCACAGCCAAATCCACAATGTTTTGACCCATTGTTTTTTACCTTTGACAGTTAGGTGGAGGTGCTCCCAAATTGTCAGCCAAACTATTAATAATTACTATAATTACTGTTATTTCTGCCTCTTTGTTCAGTGATTTGTAATTGACTGAATGTCGGCCAAAGACTAACTGCACACATGAAAATTGAAATGTACAGTCCTTTTATGTATGAAAAAGGTCCTGCTTAGATAAAGGCATACACTTTGGACTTGGAGAGGTCTTAGTTAAACTAACAAAAAGCTGAAGGGAGCTGCAGCATTGGAATGCTGGTAGCACTAGCTGGTAGCTAAGCAGCTAATCAATGACCATAAACAGTGAAGACTGAATGAAACAGTGAATGCCCAACAGCTAATGCAGACATGACTTCAGCACTCTGCCTGAACGAAGTCTATCCTGTATTCATCAGATGAAATTACATTTGCAAAATGTTGATATATGAATATTTGAAATGGCATGGAAGTTGGTCAATATGGCATATTTTTGGCTGTGTAATTTTCTTTCTTACTCATGAGTAAAGTGTCTGCAACTCTTCAGGCCTGGTCACTACATGCATATCCTTAACTATTAAATAAAACCGGAATAAATAATACAATTAAATAATATTTAGTCCATCTGTGTGCATCTCTATGTGCCCTTAGACACACAGATTCTCAGTTTAACCCCTGTGCTTTTCTGTTGAATAAACAAACAGTTTGGTTTTTTACGCACAAGACTGTCTGTCCATTTAAAGGTTATCTTTTACAGATCGTCTACTGTCAACTGTGTGTGTGTGTGAGATTACCTGATTTAGGTTACTGTTACATTACTTTTAGGGGCTTATTTCAGACTCAAAGCCAGTTTTTTAGGCTAGGCTTATGCAACTGGGAACAGAATCTGTGTCTCCCGTTGAAAAAAAAGCTACTTATTGGGTCAGTGGTAGAGTTATGGTCAGGTTAAGTTTGGGGTAAGGTTTAACAAATCACTGTCGATGTTAGGGTGTGGGTAAGTGCTAACGTGATTAAAGCCAGTCTATATCATTTCCATAAATGTGTCAGAAGTAAGGTGTTGGTGTGTGCGTTTTAGTGTGTGTCTGTGTGTTTGTGTGTTTGTGTGCATGTGCTATTTACCTTTAACAAACACTGATGTAATACATGTATTCTGTACACAGCATGTGACGTGATTGTGTGTTTATGTCCAGTGTGTGTCAATAAATGAGCTCATACACACACACACACACACACACACACACACACACACACAGAGCTAAGGTGGAGAAGTTTTATTGTGAACACGTTTGAGAATGAGTGATTCTCTTAAAATAATGGAGGAAAATCCCAGTTTTTTAAAATGCCTGTGTACATGTGGACATGGCCTCAAGCAGCACCTCCTTGGTGTCAAAGCCCAACAGTTTTGTTGGGTTTAGACAACAGAACTTCTTGGTTGTGTTCAGGGAATGATCCTCCTTTTCATTAGTGCGCACACCCTGCTTTCATACCAGTTTTAACACTGCTGTAACACAGGGAATGTCTGGATAAAAACACAAGACACAAGTTGCATGGACAGACAGACAGACAGACAGACAGATATATAGACAGACAGACAGATAAATGGTAAAATTCATGTTTTTCCTAAATATTTGCAGCACCTTTAATATCAAAACTGAGTGTGGACCAATGGGGAATCCAAACTTCAAACCCTGCTTGCAGCACTGTTTTTCCTCTCCAGCACAGACTGTTACTGTTAAACAAGACATCCTGTCTCCTGTTAAAGTAATTAGTGTGGTTTCCTCTACAGACAACAAGCCCCACTAAGAACAAAGCAGACAAAAGGTTCGTTGAATGGCATCATCCTCTTTGAGAGATCTATGTGACCTCTGATGAACTCTTTAATCACAAAAACAGACCTAATCTTTCTCTTAAAGTGGCAAAAATGTCACTTTTAATCCTATTGGGTTTATCAGTTTAGGTTTTATGTGCACATTGACCTATCCTGTCTTGACTCTTCAATTTACACAGGTTGTAAAGTGAGGGATCCTCCACAGCGTTATGAAAAATCACTAACAAGGAAAACCTCTTTTTCTCCTCTGTGCCCTCTGCTCTTTGTCTCAGTCCTCTGTTAATGTTGAAATCAGTGCCAAGCCATTTGATTGGCCTGCTCTCAAACACTTGACCTGCATTGTGTGGAGGTTAGGTTACCTTTTATGGGGTTTATTTAGCCTGCATTTGGATGGGGGAGAATTGTACCAGAGATGCAAGACAGAAAGGGAAAGGGAAGACGGAAGAGAGAAAAACAGGGAGGGATTGATGAAATCAGGGGGCTGAAGACCTCAGGATGTCTGAAATGAATGCCATTTTTATGAAGAAAACATTTTTATTCAAAGCCAGATGCCCTTTCTGTTTGTGCGTGTTTTATACACTTCAGTACCCTTCATTTTAATTTAATCCCCTGCAATAATTGCAGTCTCAGCAGGAGGTACCTGCCATGTGCAGGACAGGCTGGAGTACTGATGAGTACTGAGGAGGACGAGGGAGGAGGCACAAAGGGAGGAAGATGAACAAGTGTGTGAGTTGAATAAGCAGGGAGAGGTACAGTGAGATACACTCAGTATCTCACTAAAAATGCTGCATATTGCCACCATTCTCCTCCCATGTAGCATTCATGCCCTTGTAGGTTTTGGTTTCTAACAGCAGAAGATACAAAGATGCAAAAAGAAACATATATTTAAAAATATTATTAAAAATGTTTTTAAAAAGAAACAAACAACGGGAGTCATCAGGAGCAGTTCATGCCACCACCAAAGACATCATGTTTAAGATGATCACACAATAACCAACCACTGCATTCTGCTCTAAGAATCAGAGTACAATTAGCTGATAATTCATTAAATTACCAGCAGTACTCACTATTAATAGATATTATAAGACAGTAAGGCATTTAACAAATAATCAGCTATTGTTTCCTTTGTGCTGGCAAAATATTAAAAACACCACACACAGTATTAATTAAAACAGACGTTCCCTCAGCTCTTTGAGGAAAATATTATATTAAAAGAAATATGATGAATTACCAGTTCTTTATGTGTTCCAAATGACACATTACCATAGAAACACAAGGTCAAAGGTGTCACTGGTTGATAGTATTGAGTATAATCCAGAAAAATTAACAGCATTTCTGGACAAAGTATTGGATTGTGGCACTTCAGTTGGTTAGCTGTACTGAGTCAGTGGGAGAAGATCGAGGGAATGACAGGCAAATCGTCTCTCATATTAAGATTTCTTACTAAAATACTAGCTGGTTACTGGCTCAGATACATGCAGAATAAAATACATAGAAGGTTATGGGTCATCAACTTATTGTTTAGTGATAAGGGAGACACTAGGAAATTTTAGAAGTTAACTTTTTGGGCCCTATCGTACACTTTGCGCCCTGCACCAGTGGCGCATTGGACGGGGAAAGTCAAAAATTAATTCGTGAGAGTTTCCAGGTCAACCTTTGCCAACTTGTTCCAGGAGCAGCAGAGGAATCCTGCTCTTCCCTGCCCAATGCGCCACTGGGGCACAGCTGGTTGTCCAATCAGCTGTGTAGAATCATCTCATCAGTTCAAAGGTTTTCCATGGGTGTTTCTCTGGCCAAAAATGCATGAACCCATCGGAGAATCCGCTCTCATTCCCTTTAAAGACTGGTGCGCCACTGGTGCCAAACAGTGCAAGCCACACTGGTTAAATCCTGCCCCGTTAGTGTATAATCACTTGAAAATACTAATTGTTGTTTTAATATCCTTGGTATAAGCCCCCATATTTTAAAAGAGAAGGGCTCCCTCTTCTCCAGTGAGCCTTGTTCAACAGCCGTGTTTCTACAGAAGCCCAGAACGGACAAACCAAACACTGAAAAAAAGAGCTACAACACTTCAGCAGGAGAGCAAATAGCAATATTAAGCTACAGAAATTAAGTAACTGTCACTTTATATCAGCAAAATAGGCGGCAAAAAGGTAAATTAAGAATATAAAGTTCAAAAACAACACACTATTCACACAAGAGAAAGGTATTCTTCTATTTTAGGTAGCATGCACATTGTTGCTAGGCTAAACAGCAGAAAAACTCCTCAGTCTCATGTGCACCAGAAAGTCCTCAATAAGCTTCTTCTTGGTTCCTGGTTCTGCTTCTTTAACATTCTTGGTTCGTCCTCTCAGTCTCTCTGTCCGACTCCGATGAGAGCTCCTAAAAAGGTTTTCAAGATTTTGTTTCGGAGGATGCTCTGCTCTCCCAACATGGCACAAATTGTAAGGAACCGCTACCACAGACCGGTAAAAGATCTGTAGCAGCTTCTTGCAGATGTTGAAGGATGCCAGCCTTCTGAGGAAGTACAGACGGCTCTGTCCTTTCCTGTACAAAGCGTCTGTGTTGGCAGTCCAGTCCAGTCTATCATCCAACTGTACTCCCAGGTATTTGTAGGTTTGTATGACCTCGACATAGTCTCCTTTGATGCGAACAGGCTCATAGTGCGGCCTGGTTCTCCTAAAGTCCACCACCATCTCCCTGGTGTTGGTGATGTTGAGGAGCAGGTGGTTGGAGTCGCACCATGTGACAAAGTTCTGGATGAGTTCTCTGTACTCGTCCTC
>JAPZDZ010010542.1:0-14900 GCA_029783805.1 Acanthurus tennentii | reverse complement strand
ATAGATAGATAGATAGATAGATAGATAGATAGATAGATAAAGATTTAAATAAAGATATAGATATCGATATAACAAAAATAGAGTGAAAATGCTTTTATTTTGCAAGCGTCCGGAAGTTATCTATCTCTCTCTTTCTCTCTCTTCTTAACTCTGTCTCTAAGCTCTCTGTTGGCTGTGCAAAAAAAAAGAAAGAAAGAACAAGCAGCAAGCTATCGATGCACGACAAGAAAATCCGGTAAAAACTCGGTGAGAGATAAAGAGACCCAGTTTACTTAATTTAAATCAGTTTACGACGATCTGGGCTTCGTGTCGGTCGACGGGGCTGTGTCGGTTCCATGGCCTGATCTATGCCGGCGGCGGATCAGCTGCAGCAGAAGCCTCCGAGATGCTCCGAGCTCTCTGCAGCTGCACAAAAACACATTCACCGATAATAGCCCCGGATCACAGCTATGCTTCTCAGACGGAGAGCCAGGTAATGTTAGCTAGCCAACAGAAGCCGCTGTTAGGCTACTGGAGAAAGAAGCAGACGGAAATCAGCGGGGTATACAACAACTGTGATCTAGAGTCTGGAGTGATCAAAGGCTGGTGCTAGGCTTGATCTTGCAGAGCAAGATGAGGAGATGTGGGAGGACTGGAGGGGCTCAAAGAGACACAAAGGCCTTTCGCTTAACATGTAACGTTTGTACGTCCATCTGCAAGATCGTATTTTTATGGATAAAAGCTGTATTATTGAGAAAAGGTTATCTAAGTGTTATGGCGGTGTTTATGTAAAACTGGGGTGGTGGCGACTCCCAATTCGTTTAGGTGTATTATTCATACAATTCATCTTAAGTCAGTTACGTAATGATTTTACCCGTTTTCTATATTGTAATAGCGTGTAAAATTCTACAATTGTAAGGTGTGATCATACAGCTACTATCAGACTACCCTTAAATCGCATGCATTTAGACGGAGCCTGTGCGTTCTTAATACTGCTTGGCTTTGTGTAGACCCTTTCGCGACGTCTCCAATCAAGTACATCACGCATCGCCCCTTAGCCTACCTCCAATGAACTCTTTGGTTTAGCCACCCCTCCAAAAAGTTCTTTTCGATCTCTCAACAACAGCAACCTTTACAACACATTTACTCTATATTATTACTCTTGATTGTATATAAACTCTTTATTCAATTCAATCAGGGCAGTAATAAACAGTTTTCACAATGGGCCAAAATTATATTCCTTTTTTCAGTTGATCTATCAATTGTCAGGACAGTAATTTGGAAGCATATAGTGATAAAGGCCATGGCAGGAACTGAGAAAACGAAGAGACGTTTCCGAATTGATTTCAGATTGGCACGGCTGTGTCTAAAGTGGGCCGTCCTACAGTTGAGTATCTTAAGCTATGATGAACCCCCTATTGATCCAAATGTCTTTGCTGCCGGCGCGTGTGAGCGCACTTAGTGTGGAAATCCCTACAGTTTGGAACCTGTAGGAAAGGATGGATGTTAGCGCTCTGTCTATTTGTGATCTTGTGTGACAAACTCTAAAATTCAAAGATAATCAGTTTACAAAAATGTTAAGCAGAGAAAAACAACAAATTCTCATATTGGGATAAGATTAGAACCAGAGAACGGGTCGTTCTTGGTTCTTTCTTTTATAATAAATTGATCAATATACGGCAGTTTATGCGAACTTTTTTAGCTTGAGGATTCAGTTGATTGCTTATTGTTAGCTATTTTAAAATATTAGATTATAATTTCAGTTAATTTTTAAGGTCTATGAAAAATATTTTTACAATAAAAAGTTAACTGACTTATTTTGCTTATTCTTCCGACCAACAAAAACAAATACTATTCACATACTAGTCGGTCGAAACTGAATTTATGGAGTCCTCACAGGTGAGAGGCTCTGACCAATAAGGCAGAACAATCAAAGAAAGGGAAATTATGAGTGTAACTATAGTTTGCTGAAGATGGGTCTCCAACTTGATGTGTCCTAGAAAAATTAGGGTATTAAAAATAAAATAGGTAAAATCATTCCATTTAAAAAAATATTTTACAAACTGTCTTATTATTTTTAAAATCAGGATTGTACCAAAAAACTCAAAAAATCAAGGAGTCATATTTGCTGTACAAATCATATGACTGTTTAAGACTAATTAAGCAGCATCTGTGGAACACATACACTGAATGAAAAGCTGACAAACTTATTAAATAAACTTCAGAATTGAAAAATAGTTTTAGTACCACAACTATGAACCATGAATTTATGTTAAAAAGTCAAATATTTTGTTTGTACTTTTGTTAAGCAGTAAAACGGTGGTTGAATGAGATGGGGTTATTCATTTTATCTGCATTCATGTCCTCATAAATGTTCTTATTATTCAACAAGTCCGGAAGATGATAGAGCTGAGCAACCATACTCTGTCTTATTTGGTGTGTAAATTTAAACTGTGGTATTGAATTGAATTGAATTAAATTGAATTGAGTTGAATTGAATTGGTATACAAATGTAGAAATGTAGCCACAGTAGTCCCTTGTTAGTGTTTCACTAAAAGTTCAAAAAGGTATTGTTGTCCACTTTTACATGAGCAATTTGATTTTTTTTTTGCAAGCACTTTCCCTGTCTTTGGGGATTGACTTTTCTCTGTAGCAAATTGTAGAAAATGGTTCCTACATCAACAATTTTACATTACATCCAAAAACTGCTGATGACAGAATTTAAAGGTAGACTGCATACAATTTCTGAAATTATTGTAGCACGTAGTTGTGCACCTACACATTCAATTATTGTTGTATCGATTAGAGCACAGGCAGAGGAAAATCTTGCCAATTCATACAGAATCATGTTAATATGTTGTAATGTGAGCATGGGTGATATGGATTGATATATTTGCTCTAAATCAGCAAAATTTATTTATTTCTAATTAGTGAAATGTATGTGGATGCAAAAAATATAAAATTTTTGACAACTAATTTGAAATAAAGTGTTTTAAATTAAGAACCAGAGGGGGTCATCTGTTTTTGGTTAATTACAGTGATAAAGCAACAATAACTTAGTTTATCACCTTTTAAAATTAAATACAAAATATTTAACAACAATACAATAAGTGTGTGTATAAATCCAAAAAAATCATATAGAACAAGGTTAAATATTTAAAATTCAAAATATTTAACCTTTTTAAAAAAGGTTTGTCCCAAAGCTGTGGACATTCACCGGAAAACCTCTCCATCATCGCCCCTTCAGACTACAGTGTCTTTCAAAAACGCCTGGCTTTCCAGAGGAATCCCCTAGGGAATAAGTTTTCAGAGAAGCTGCTGCATAGCCCTTAACAGTCTGCTTATGCTTATAGCATTAGCCGCAACAACCTTATCACATGTCAAGCCTAATAGCCAATAGCCTTCTATGATTGCATTGAACACGTCATTTTACATTATCAGCTCTATTTGGGCAGTAATTTTTTTTGTGATCCAATCACAAGACTTTAAAAGAACAGCAATTATTTAAAAAAACAAAGTTAAACTAGTGCCTCACCCTTTGAGAAAAAAAAGGTTTACAGTTACTTAAAATTTAACAGTGAAAGATATTTTGGTAAAATGCAGCTCAGTCATATAGCCATGAGAACTGTCAGCCTGGATATCTTTGTAGAATCTTGTCACAGTACATGTATATGTGGTGATCATTAATGCTAATGCTAAATCACTGTTTGTGTTTACACCCAAATAAGCCCAAATCTCTATTTAGGGATCAGCTCCATGGCTTGGAAAATCTGTAGTCTGATGTCCTGAGGCTAAGTTTTCCCGTTGGGCTTCCAAAATGTAATACCGCCCTACCAGACAGCCTATCTGAAATAATGAAATAAAATCCCCTCCTTTATTCATGTTGTTGACTCTCTTGATTTACCAAACTTATCAAGTTACATCCTCTGAGCCTTTATCAGTGTTTTATTTGATGCTAATTTTCTTTATTGAAGTACAAAACTAAAATCTTGAAGAAACAGCAAAAAGGGCATGATAAGTAGAAGCAGAAAATAACAGTCTAATATTAATCAGAGTATTATATTCTTATCATTAAGTATTGATACACAATTCCTAAACAAAACAGCAGGTCTCGTTGTTTCTGTATGATTTCAGGGCGCTATCCTGCTGATGAAGAAGATGGTTGTAATGAAGATAATGGTCATGTTTGTGTTGTGGTTCATCAAAATCTTTTCTCTCTGTTTTGTGTGACATCATCTTATTTGTTCCCTTTCATAACAACATCTTTCCTTCCTCATACATCTATGCCTTTGTCTCTTTCTCCCTTGATGCATTCTCACCTATCCCTCTCTGCCCTTCCTCCTAGGATGTTGCGATGGCTGGCGTGTGGTCGGTTGGGTCCAATGTGGAAAGCTCTGCTGCTCTTTGTGGCCATTGCGTTTGCTGGCCAACTGCTGGGGGTCATCTTTAACAAGAGGTATCTGGTACAATCCAGTTTATTTGTTTTTTAAAATTCTATTTCAGCATTGCTGTCTTTTCATTTCTAACCTTTGAATTACAGTTGCTATGACAAAGCTGAACATTGAGTTGAAAAAAATGTTCAAAAGATCAAAGCTGAGGAAGTTATTGTAGCTTATTAGCCATTAACAAAAGGGGCAAATCCATGTTATGTACACATTTCTTGAATAAAGTTAGCTGCTAGAATAGTTGATCAAATTGTAAGCAGTCAACCGTAATGCCAAGCCTTTAGCGCTGCCTCAAGCAATAGAGACATCGTATGTTGTAACAAAACCAGATTAAACATAGTATATGGTTCAACTGTGTATGGGAGGTGGTAGTATCTATAGTGTGAATTCCTAGATATTGTGTTCATCTGCAATTTTCTGTAGGGACCCAAGTAAGGCTGAGTGATATGACCTCAAATCATTATCATAAAACACTTAACCCTTACCAAGATTACAATTAACAAATGATTATTTAATGTTTTTTTGTTTTGTTTTTAATTTTGATTCTTTGAGTCACAGTTTGATTTGATTCAATATTGATATATTGATGCTTAAGTATTAATTCAGTAATACTTGTAGATGTCAGAAATAGATAGGATAATTCATTATGGTATTTTCTGATATTTGTAAATTTATAGTATCTGCATTATTTGTATTGGTTTAGGAACAACTGAATCCAAATGTACCTTACCATTTATTATTCTTTAATGAAAAAGAATAAAACATAAACACTTCAGTGTTTTCTAAAGTACAGCCCAGACGGCTTGCTTGTAAGACCTTATTTGTTGGGCAGAGAACCAGAATGAAATTAATCAATAAAAAGCCTACACACACTATTGATTTCCTCACATGTAGCTAGCTGACAAGAAAACTAATAGGGTTCAGTAGATTTGAGGGTACACTTGTAGGGGTTGTAGGCCTGTTTATTTGCAGTAAATGTTACGTGTGCAGTTTAGCCATGTGCTTGAAATGCAAAGTAGCCATGCTGCCTCTTGGCACAGAGCAGCTGCACATTGACTATGGACAGAAATGCTGAATTGAAGAGATCATTGTCATTGGATGAGAATAATAATTTTAATAGTGTTGGTGAGCAAAAAACTATGTTGTTATAATTATCTTTTAGCCCTCTAACTTTTGTTTCTACCATGGAAGAGCTGACAAGAACCTGTCATGGGCAGAGGCAACATGTTACTGGACAAAATGCAATGGAGAAATGATGGGGATTAATGTTGAGTAGGTCTGATTAATTAAGTGGTGGGTCTTATTTACATTAGTAACACGATTTGAGCCAATGACGAAATTGTTAGCTCACTGTAAATGCAAACGAGAGCTACAAGCAGGCAAACTGTAGTGCTCTTTACATCACTTCAAGAACTTTGTGTGTGTAACACAAAATGTACAGTTAGTTTCACCTTGATGGCAGCTGGTGTTTTTTGATTTGCTTTGTTCTTTAGCTGCTAGAATGGCCTGTTGTCTGAAGCTCTGATTACAACTGATAATGTCGGTCACAGGTTCTTAAGTTTCTAAGGTTCTAAGGTTCTAAAGGTACTGCAACCTAACACAATAAAAGGTATTAAAAGACAAATACACAAAAATTTAATAAAAATGTATAATAAAAATGACACATGGCTTCATTTCAGGTTGAAAGTAGGAAAGACAAATTGGTTTATTTTCTTTGGTTTGAAGGCTGTTCTTGCACATGAAACAACATTGCTCCCTGTTCTACAAATTTTTTGAGGGGATCCTGGTGGCTAGGATGCATAAGCATTTCTTTGCAAGTTGGCTGACTTTTGGGAAGTTACATGCATGAAGGATCCACCACTTAAGGGGTTCAGACTTACTTTCTGCATTAGGGCACATCAGGTAGCTTTCTAGCTAGCTCTCTACTTTTTGTCTCTTGGTGAGAGGTGAGGCATTTCCATTGGGGCTGTGCTATTTGAAGAAATAACCCAAAGATTTTTGCATTGCTTCTTCTTTGATGCTCAGAGCAATTATTATTATTATTATTATTATTATTATTATTATTATTATTATTATTATTATTATTATTATTATTATCAGTAGTAGTAGTAGTAGTAGTAGTAGTACTAGGATTATTGATATTATTATTATCATAAAACGCTTACATATAGCTTACATCTAGTTTAACATATAGTAAAAGTGCAAATCTCAAACGGGTCTCTTTGGCTTGAGTTTTTTGGTTGACAGGATTAAATAATAACCAGAGTCCACGATTCCTTTTAGTTGCATTTATTGTCCATTTCTCTGTCTTGACAAACAAAAGATTTTCTTACCGGTAGCAGGAGCAGAAGCAGAAGGAACAAAATGCAATAAATGAACTCAATGAAACAAACTTAGTTACTTAGTTCAAGCAGTCAAAAAAACATGTGTCTACTAACCAAAAAGAGCGACCATCACATACCACTCCTAACCTTTATATACCAGCTGAAGCCTTGACAGCAATCAGCTACATGATGATTAGCTGGCTGACATGACGCTGCCTCTGACAACCAGCCGACCGTCAAAGTGCCCCAATCCAATTAACAAAATACGACTATGAATCAATTCAAAATAATAAAGTAATAATAATAATAATTTTAGTATTGTTCTTTAAATGACCAAATAATAATTTTGGCTCCAACATATAGTTTTATCTTAGCTTTTGGCTTTGCTCTCTCTCCTCTTTCTATCTGTCTCTTCCCCTCCCCCTCCGGCAATCCTTAAGCCTGTCTCACGATGTGACATAGGACAACAGTTTTAGAGCCAAGACCAAAGATATTGTCATCTTTCTCTCGCAAAGGTTATCTTTTGTTTGAGATGACCAAAATTACACAGTATGTTGCAGGCCTACTTCAAATTAATGTAACCATTATCAGAAACTCACATGTTACTCAGACAAGTGATTCTGGTTCTGCTGCAGGCAGTCCAAAGGGCTAACATTTTTAACACAATCCTATACACAGTCTAAGTAGATCAGTATCCTCCTGCTCCTCCTGCTCTTCCTGCTTCTCCCACAACAGCTCCTCCTCATACCTGCTCCTCACATCAACCATGGTAGTGGCTAGGATTTCTTGTTATCACCCAGGCTGCCTGAGTTCAACTTTCTGTCCAAGAACAGTCTTCCTGCCAACATGCATTATGCTGCTGTTTTACCTCCTTGAGTTTAAACTAGACAGCAGACAGTAATTATGTGACTTCTATACAGAAATTGTGTTGGAATAGGTGCTGCAGTATTACAAATAGCACCTTCAAATAAAAAACAAGAGCTGAAACCTCTTCCCTCACTGCTACTAAGACCTTCAAAAGAATGCACACAGCATCTAGCCACTGGTAATATATGTAAAATATATAACTGCCTTTCCCACGCACAGACACACACGCACACTCACAAACATGCACTCACCCACATCCCTACTTAGTGAACCTTAATACTTTTTCAGTACTGACCGTAAAGTGATGCCAGCACCAATTAAAAACTGTCACGTTTTGTAAGAAGGTGATAATGTCTAATCTCTCCTTGTTTACATATTTTCATATCAGTAATTTTTATTTCCCAAAATTACTGTACAAATAAATAGCTTAGATTATATTCATTATAGTACTGGCATACAGCATACAGTAAGACAAATATTTGCCTTGCAGTGCTAATCTTAATTTTTTGTTTTTAATCTAACATCTTTCAGATTTCTGCTCATTTTTAAACAAATTACTTCTCAACCTAAAGATTGCTATTATACTGAAGTTAATTATTAATCCTGAAGTAGTAGATCAATAAAGAAGACTTAAAAAAACTCAAAAACTGACCAACACAACTACGCAAATACACACATTCAGTCATTTGTTCTGCAGTCTTTGACTTGCTTGAATGAAATCTCTTTCTCCTCTTGGAGCACAGGCCATTTACAAAGCTTTCATTTTAAGTCCTTCACTATATCCTCTAATCATCTGGGTCCAAGGGCCTCGAGGGAAGTTCAAGTTGCAGTCCCTTTGCCTGCACCTATTAGGAAAGAGTGGGGAGTATGCATTTTTATATATTTTAAAAGACTTGAGTGTTTGATGTTCTACATAGTAAAGTAATAGTAAATAAATTAACTTATCCAAATTTTTATCAGCATCATCATCATCACTTAAAATAGCTGTCATGCAATAGCTCACTACAGCGAAACAAATCAAATCAAATCAAATCAATCAATCAAATTGTATTCATATAGCACCAAATCACAACCAAAGTTGTCTTAAGACATTCTTAACATAGAGTTGGTCTAGACCACCCTCTAAAATTCAATTTGTGAAGACTGGTTATTTAGAGCAATTCCCACATGAGAAAGCAGTTGACAATGGTAGCAAGGAAAGACTTCCTTTTAACAGCCAGTTACCTCGGTACAAATCCAGGCTCAGAGGTGGGTTGCCATCTGACGAGACCAGTTGGGTCAAGAGTGAGAGAGAGAGTAAGAAAGACAAAGAGGTCGGACAAGAGAGAGAAAAAGAGGGAGGGGAGGGAGAGAGAGAGACAGAGAGGGGGAAAAGAGAAAGAGTGTTGGAGAGAGGGAGAGTGAGTTTGAGTGAGAGAGAGAGAGTCAGAGAGCAAGACAAAAAAAGAAACCAAGATGTTGGTTGGGGGGACAGAAGTGCACAGAAACAGTGATACAATGTAAACTATAATGGTAGAAATGCCACTAGAAAAAGGGGCGATGCAAGATATTATGTGTACAATGATAATTTTACTTTTGAAAACCTTTGGGACCACATGTAAATCTACATCCTGAGACTGCAGAGTTCTAATTGGCGAATAGAGTACAATAAGTTCCCAAAGATATGATGGTCCCAGGCCATTTTGAGCTTTGTAGGTGAGGAGAAGAATTTTGAATTCTATTCTTGATCTCAAAGTTAGCCAATGCAAGGAAGCTAAAATTGGGGAAATTTGTTCCCTCATTCGAGTTCTTGTTAGTACAGCTGCTGCCACATTCTGAATAAACTGTAGACTCTGGAAAGTCTTATTGGGGCAGCCTAATAATAACGGACTGCAATATTCTAGTCTAGAAGTAACAAGTACAGTTTTTTTGCATCTGTATAAGATAGAGTGGGCCTGAATTTTGTAATGTTATGAAGATGAAAAAAAAAACAATCCCAGAAAACGGTTTGATATGGGAGTTAGAGGACATGTCCTGATCAAAAATAACCCCAAGATTTCCTACAGAACTATATGCTAGGGTTAAACCATTTAATTGGCCCAAGCACTAAACCTTATGGAACTCCATGGCTAACTCTGGGGCTTAAGGAGGATTTGTCATGTAAAAACTGAAAGTGATTATCGAACTTAAACAAGCCTAATTCTGTTACTTTCATACTAATTAAATACTCTAGTCTCTGTAGTAGGATGTTGTTGTCAGTGGTATTAAATGCAAGTACAAAGACAAGACCTTTGTCTGATGCTAATAGGAGGTCATTTGTGACTTTCACCAGTGCAGTCCCTCTACTATGGTGTACTCTAAAGCCTCACTGAAAATCCTCTAATAAGCCGTTGTTATGCATAAAGTCACATAACTGATTAGTGACAGCTTTCTGTAGAATCTTGGAGATATGAGGAGGATTAGGTTTTTCATTATAGGTCTGTAGTTGGCCAAGACTCCAGGGTCAAGAGTTTGCTTTTTAAGCTAATATTAGGTCAACTCTAACCCTAACCCTTTTAATGACAGGTTTTGCCTCTGATCATTGTGATTTTGTCCTTAAAGAAGCTCAGCCCCTACTATTAAGAAAAGGCAGAATACAGGGTTCAACAGAGCTGTGACTCTGTCAGCCTGGCTACAGTGCTGAAAAGTAACCTTGGATTATTCTTGTTATTCTCTTTGAATGATGAGCAGAAGATTGCTCTAGTGTATTGGTGGGTGTTCCAGTATGTTTTAAGACTATCGTGCCTGGCTAAACAAGTTTCTTACAGATTTTTACAGATGCCATTTCCTTTCAAGTTTTCTGGATTCCTGTTTAAACCTATTGGTTTGGGGATTGTACCATGGAGCTCGCTTACTATGTTTAATAGTCTTCTTTTTCAAAGAAGCAATTAAGTTTAGTGTCATACGTAAAGATTTTGCAGCACTATCAACCAAATCATTGATTTGGGAGGGGCTAAAATTAGCATAGGAGTCCCCTGTTATATTGAAACGCGGCACTGAGTAAAATGCCAATGGGAACTTTTCCTTAAATTTAGCTACAGCACTATCAGATTGGCATCAAGTTTAAGAATTTTTCCTATTAAATTGTAGTAGTCTAGTAACAGAAGTTGAGAAGTCATCAAATAATGGTCTGGTAAGAGAGGATTATGTGGAAAGACAGTTAAATCTTCAGTTTCAATGCCATAAGCCACCACAAGGTCAAGGGTGTGGTTATAGTGTAACCCCTCACTTCTCACACCATTCCAGCAGACTGAAGAACCCACATGACAACTTCTCTCTTCACGGTGTTTATTCAAGCTTCAGCTCTGTTAAAACACACACTGTGGTTGGTGGTGATCTGCCAATACCCAGCTCCTGCCCCTACACATTAAACTAAGAATACAATAAATACACTAAAACAATTGCTATTTTTACTTTAACTGCGCAATGCTCCTCAAAACAGTAATGCACGGTGCACAGCAGCTAACGATTTTACTAGCTAACCAATTTAGCGGGCTACTATAGCTCCACTTAACCAAAGCAGCAGTATTAATAAACAAATGACTGTTAATAATTATTAACAAAACAAGAAAAAACTCCTCCTGTCATTTAATACAAACTTCGGTTTGAGTGAAATCAACCACATAACTTAGAATTTCAAAATATCACGGAGCTGTTTTTTAGTACATACCATATCAGAAATTGCCCGCAGCAAAAGGGCGAGGGACAAGCTAGCGACTTCCAGTCACTGTAGTTGCCACCACCCACCACATGAGGATGCTCAGATACAACAAATAATAGTAGCCTTGCATCAATAAAAAAATATATATTTAAATAAATTTTGGCGAACTTCAAACATAATAACAACACCTATAATAAACTTGTTACAATGGCAGTGTGTTGGTTTTTGTATAGTCTGACTGAACCAATTCCTTCTAACCAGCGAGCTATACTGGGTGCTAAGGCTGTCGTTATCAACATCCATTTAAGTATAAAAATCTCCAGCAATTGTGACTGGATCCATTTTGAGGACTAAGCTTGAGAAAAACTGAAATATCCAGCAAAAATTAAAACTAAATATGGACCAGAAGTGTGGCACACTAGTATAAATAGGATGGGCTGTACCATATTCCAGCTTGGGTGTTAAAGAATAAGAATAAGGTTTTTGAGTCATAATTTAGGTTTGGGTTTATCAATAAGCTAGAATCAAAAATGGTTGCAACTCCACACACTTCGCCAGTGCTAAGAGGAATAGTAATGTGTTAAAGTGATTATTAATGTGATTGATTTAATGTAAAGTGATTGGTGAAGACGCTTCATTTAAACTAACATAGTTGTCATGTCGCACCCAGGTTCAGTAAGACCAAGTAAATCAATATCATAATATGAAGTCAAGTCATTTACTAATAAAGCTTTAGATGACAGTGATCTGATACTTAAGAGTCCACAGCTGATACACGTACTTTGACTACAGGCAAACTGGTGGTTTTATTTTTTGTAAATTTGCATGAATAACCCCTCTTCTGTTAACTTGTGACTTGAGTAATTTAATTGGCCTGGGTGCAGACACCATTTCTATTTGGTTTTGCTCTAATGAGAGTGAAGAGAAGCGTGTAAGACTTGAATTCTGCGTTCTGGTCTCAACTCTGGGTTGTCAGGGTTTTGGTCAATAAACTCGGCCAGATTGCCAGCGATTAAGCGATGACATGTGGCTAAAGATGTCGTCACTGGTCAAATTAGGCAGGGGCCCAGAGGAAACTAGATAATCTGATATAGTTTCTTTATATGTACACTAATACTCAATATTAATTTTAGTGACCTTGAATTGGTGCAAACAGGTGCCATTACTGCCACATATATTACACTCTTAATGTAATTAGGGCCCAAGCATCTAGGCGGTGCGAAGCCCTAATGTAATTGCTCCGTTTCTTCTTCTTATTATTATTAGGGCCCAAGCACCTATGCCGTGCGAGGCTGTATTGTAACTGCTCCGTTTCTTTAGGGCCTGAGCACCGAAGGTGGTGTGAGGCCATATTGTTTTTTGTGCGTTTCTTTCTTCTTATTATTATTATTACGCAGGCGCTTTAAACCTTAATTTGACCCCCCTAGACATGCTCAAAAACTCACCAAATTTGGCATGCACATCAGGACTGGCAAAAAATTTGATAGAATGGTAAAACTGACCCCCTCACCCCAAAAATCTGTACCGCCACCTAGGCACATTAAAATGCCCACTGCGGCCCACGGGAATGTCATAGAGAGACGGGACAAAAGCCTAATTGTAGTACTCATCAAGACCTAAAAATCACGCTCTGACACCCTTAGGCTAAAATCAACAGGAACTCAGCAATTTGCATTTGAAAATGCAAGTTACAGCCAAAAATTTCACTTTGAACAAAATTTAAACCTTAATTTGACCCCCTAAACACGCTCAAAACCTCACCAAATTTGGCACACACATCAGAGACTGCACAAAAATTTTTTGAATTGAAAAACTGACCCCCTCAGTCCAAAAATGTGCTCTGTAGCGCCACCTAAGCACAGAAACATGCCACTGTGGCACAGAAAAATGGCGACTTTGGCCCACAGGAATGTCGTAGAGAGACGGGACAAAATCCCTATTGTAGTACTCATCGAGACCTACAAATCACACACTGACACCCCTAGGCTAAAATCAACAGGCTCTCAGCTAAATGCATTTGAAAAATGCTAAGGACAAACATAATATTCTCCGAATGGGTAAATGGAATTGGCTTCAAAAGCTAATAGATGACAGAGGAAACAGTGCTGATTAAAATTATAGAAATGATTGTAATTACTTGAATCGTTTGGATTTTAGAAGCCCTCAAAGTTGGAATCCTTCTCTCTGTCTTGTTCCATTCAAGTCAATGGGGCAAAAAAAACCCCCACTTCTGTCAAACTCAGGCCCCTACAGTCTAAAGTATAAGTCTGACAGCGTTCAAACCTATGTCAGTGAAAAGAGAACGAAAAAACCTTCTGGAATAAGATATTTTGTGTAAGATTTGATCAAGGTTTGGGTACTTTTCAGGAGCTTTTCTAAAATGTATTCATCCTTTTGGCTCCTCACTCTCTCTCCTTATTCCCCCTCCCCCTCTTACACATACACACACACGCACACACATACACACACACACAGTATAAAAGCCTGAGTACCTGAAACACTACTAAACTGTGATAACTCCGAAACAGTATAAGAAAACAAACACATGTAAACACAAGATTTAGAGATCCAAGTCTTGTGACTCATTTAAAATTTTAACAAAGTCTGTAGCTATAACTATGTTTGATTGGTCTACACTCAAACAGGTGTGTGTCTGCTTGGCCTGTCAGTTGAAATTAACTAGCATTTATCTGTGTGTGGCTGCAGTTTATTCTGAAAGGCTATCCCCACAGCTGCCAGCATACATGTTAATGAAACTTTGATTAGGGCACTTGAGGTCAAATAAATGTTGATCTGTCATTTGAAAGGAATAGACATTTAGTGCCTGTCTGTAGATGGTTCTCATGACTTGACAATACACATCAATGAAGCGTTGACTAGCTCATGTGGGTTATGCCTCTGATATTTTGAAATAAAATCTCACACCATCTGAATCTCAGTGAACATTCATTTTGATGTCACTGCTGTGAGCAACGCAAACATATTTCACCCTGCATAAACTTCTAATGCTCACAGTTGAAATGTCCATCACACACTACTGTATAACTTCTGACCTCTCCAGCTATGTAACGTTTGCATATTTTCCTTTTGCCCTGTGTTGATCACAGTTGATTGAAAGACAGTAAGAGCGCAGTCTTGCCCGTGCACTACTCGTTTTTAATTTATTTATTTACTTATTTTTGCCCGTGCGCTGCTCCGTAACCTGACAAAACTTTCTTCCGCCAAAATAAAATGCTGTGCACTCATAACAGTACAGGGTTTTAGCAGTAAAGTGAAAAAAAAACCACACAAATTTCCATTAGAATGATCGTCCCCCGAGTGCAATTGACATGTTCTTAATGCTTGCTCTTCAATCATCACTTTAATGTTGTAATTACGCAGTTATATGTTCGTGTAAACACACTAAGTTTGATATATAGATTACTAAACATGTATAAAATACATCAACCAACGTGTAACTGGCGATCGCGCAAGTGTTATTACGGAGAAATACCTTGAGACCGTCACAGCCGAAGACTCAGCTTGTGTACAATAAAAACTTGCATGTTGTAGTTGTGGACATATTTAACTTACATTACAAATACCTGCCTCCTCAACTAAACAATT
>JAPZDZ010010200.1:0-14964 GCA_029783805.1 Acanthurus tennentii | reverse complement strand
GCTCATGTGGGAATTGATTTCAATTGTTGGGTTCCTATAAATCTAAAATACAAATGTATTTATAGAGTGTGGTCTTGCCATGCTCCACATGTAAAGTGTCTTGAGGCAACTATGTTGTGATTTGATGCTATATAAATAAAATTGAATTGAATTGAATTGAGCTATAACGGTAGTTTGCTCAATCAACATATAATCAGTGTTAAAGTCAATAGAGATTAGTAATACAATGCTAGCTTTTTCAGTTATCAATAATGTTTTAAAATGATATGTATTTGCATCTTTGTAGAGTTAAACACTTATTAGTATCACAGCTCCAATTGGTTTTATGTTAGAAAGAAGAGTACGATCGTTTCAAGGAGTGTGAAAAGCGAATATGCTGATCGCGCTAGCGATAGCATTAGTATTTCTTACCGGAGCTAAAGCCCTCTAACAGCAGTGTTTCATCCGACTTCCAGCTTTTCACAGTGTTTTACCCTGATAACAAACAACATATTAATAGTCGGTACGAAAGGATTATTTGTGAATTTCTGTCTTAAAGAGTGCATTTACATACCGGGAGTTCTCAGAGGCTGATTTTGTACTATTTCGACAATGTCTTCACCCGAAAAGAGTGAATAACGGCTGAAAATCGTATTAATAACGGTTCAGAATTGAATGAATAACGTTTAGAATCTGACCATAGCGCACGCGCCACACTCGCAACTTCCACAAAAGCAACTTTGTAATCTTATGTGGGTTACATATGCTTCTGACATTTTGAGATAAAATCTCACACCATCTGAATCTCAATGCACATTCATTTTGATGTCACTGCTGTGAGCAACACAAACATATTTCACCCTGCGTAAACTTCTTATGCTCACAGTTGAAATATCCATCACACACTACTGTAAAACTTTTGACCTCTCCAGCAAAATAACGTTTTGATTATTTTGCTTTTGCCCTGTGTTCATCAGCTGATTGAAAGACAGTAAGAGCGCAGTCTTGCCCGTGCGCTACTAATTTATTTATTTATTTATTTTTTTGCCCGTGCGCTGCTTTGTAACCTGACAAAACTTTTTCCCATCCAGACAAAATGCTGTGCACTCATAACAGTACAGGGTTTTAGCAGTAAAGTGAAAAAAAAAATCATAGAAATTTCCGTTAGAATGATCGTCCCCGGAGTGCGATTGACATGTTCTTACTGCTAGCTCTTCAATCAATTATATTAATGTTGTAATTACGAAGTTATATGTTCATGTAAACACATGACATGTAGATTACCAAACATGTATAAAATACATCAACTGACGTTTAACTGGCAGTCGGCCAACTGACGGAGAAATACCTTAAGACCGTCACAGCCAAAGCCTCAGTTTTTGAACAATAGAAACTTCCACAGTTAAGTTGAGGTCAGATTTACCTTACATTACAAATACCTGCCTCCTCCTCTAAATGATTTTCAAACGATTGCGTGCCAATTGTCATTGCATCAGGTCGCCAAAAGCCACTTTTACAACGTCACTTATTTTAACAGCAAATTACTTTGTAGAAACCTAACTGTTGTTTTTCACGTTATAAAATAATTAGACACAGCTGACAGAGCTCGTATCATAGTTGCAATGTCCATCACACACTACTGTAAAACTTCTGACATCTGATTGAAAGACGTTATAACCGCTGTTTGTCTAGGCTCTGTGGACCAGATGCGTAGCTCAGTCAGTAGTGTTGGCGTTACACAAACAACAGATACATGTTTCGAATCCAGTTTTCAGTTATGCTACGTGGTAACTCCCGCCATCCCCCCATCACCTCAAAAACTAATCTTAAGTCAAAAGATGAGGAAATATTTAAAAATAAATGAACATGTTTCAATCGATTTTTTGCACATAGCTTCAAAAAAAGCTGGAATTGATATTATTGGGAAGATCAACCTATCGAAATGTACATTGGCATATTACATCACAGTTCCTGGATCTACATTAAAATTAAAAAACTGGTCACAAATTCAGTCTGAAGTATATTGATCTGCCCAAACAATACATTTGCATGACTAAATGTCTCATTTCTACATAATCTTTCTCCAAAAATGTTTATTACAAGCTGTGGAGTCAGCGCCAACGGGATAAATTGCTCTTTTTAGCGTTGCTAGCCAGTCATACTACAGCCCTCAGCAGTACTTTAAACACATTGTCTTTGTGCCCTGAGATTTTTCCTATTTTATACAGTCTATGACTTTTTCCCTATAAAAATCCTTAGTAAAACCAGCCTTAATACAGTATGGACATCCCTTTTGTCATTGTGCCACCATCTTTCACTTTCTGTCATTGACCATCTGCTTCCTCTGTAACTCGTGCACTACCAAGGAACTTGGCAATGTCACAGGTTACAGCAATGAAAGCTGGTGTAATCGGTGCTAGGAAATACATAAGGGAACACTGTTTTTTTAATTTTTCAATTAAAAGGTCTTTAAAAATGACAGTAAAGGCCTTTAAGTTATTTTCTTCATCAATTCTCCAAACTCAGCTGAGTGAGCTGCAGGGTCAGATCACATCAACACATTTCAAGTACAGATTAGAAGCTCTTCCTCTGCTTATCACCTCCAAATTCTCAATTAAATCACTGTTGTATGATTTCCTTGTTCACAAGTACTATCTTTATCCTTGTGAATAATATACTGTCTTAATCAATTAAAATGTATACTGTAATAAAGGCTCAGTCCTTTTCAGTCAAGTCACGCGTGGTCACGTTCATGTTATCACGTTGCCACGGACTAAGATCTGGGTTTTCTTTCTTGTTTCTCTGATGTTGAGCTCAGCACAGTTAAGCATTCTCGCTATATATGACTTTCTCACCTTTTAACGTTGATGTTCCCAGCCTTGAGTTCATGACCAAAAGTAAGTTTATGTTGTGCGTTCATAACATGCAGTTAATGTAAGTTTAATATGTCCGTGTGATTCAGTTAGCCACACTAGCCGTTAGCTTTAAGCCGTGATCGTTAGCGGTCATTTGCGGCCACTTAATGTATAAATAAGAGCTCGTAGCTAAGCATCTGAACATTACAGAGTTGTATAATGTCATAACTTGTCTTATGCTTTGTTACATTAATGCATGAGATAACTTTAAAGCGTGGGTTTATTGTAAGGTTAAGTCCTGTGTCTTTGTGGTCACCATGCTGTTGTTTATTTCTGGCGTCGCTGGAGGGCAACGTTGCACAGCTTATTTCCAGTGATTTATGGGATTCAGAGTTTATATGTATGTGAGCATACCAGTGGATGGCTTTATTTGATGTAATTTGCATCTTAAATACTGATTGTTAAGATTGTTGAGAGTTTTTATATCCTGCTCTATAATTCCATACTTACCAGGTTGATTGTTTGTTGTGATGGATGAGGATTGTGATGATTTGTACTGATGTCTATTGTTTGTCTTGTTGTTTCAGACTCAATCAATCGATCAATCTATCTGTCCATCTCTTTCCCTGTACATGTATATGTAAACACTGATGAAAGTCATACTGAAGCCCAGTCTCTTCATTCTGGTGTTCTAACCGACACACCATCTTGTCTACAGTTAGGCCCCTAAACGAACTAGCCCTCCTGCTATCGCCTCCCTAACATATACATATAGCATTTCATGTATTTTTATGATATTGTGTTACACAGTATAGCACAACTACTATTACTACAGACTTTTGCAATGACATTACAGTAACTGGAACTAATTTACCATAAAAAAACAGACTACCGACCCACAGGTTACACTGGTGAAAGCCGGCATCATCCATACTAGCAAATACATAAGGGAACATTATTTTATTCGTGTATATGTTTCCATTTTGAATCAATGTCAGGTGATTGTTGAATAGAGGGGACTTTGATTTAGCACATGAATCGACTTGATTCAATGCCTGATTTTTACTTTGAAGCAGTGAGTGCAGTGATGTTCTGGCCTGCCCACATGAGAAAAAGAAGGCATGTACTGCGCTTGGACAGCAGTGTGGACCGAGTGCAAGCGGTCGGCCGTGTCCAGGGTGTGTTGGCGCCGGCTCCGAGGGGAGCGGCGGGGTGCGAGGGCCCGTCCAACGCTGCTTGCAGCTTTAATTTGAATTTGCATCCGGTGGAATGTAAACAGCAGCAACGAACACACTGGTGAATTCTCTGGGGCAGGTAATTTGGCCGACATCTTAGCAGTAAAAACTCAACGTCAGGTGAACATTTTCCATCCACTCTGACTGCCCTGTGCACCAAGCATCATTGATGTACACACAGAGTCCGCCCTCTCTCGTCTTACCGGAGTCTTGTGTTCTGTCAGCCCAGAACAGGCTCCGCCTGTCCAGTGCTAAAGCCTCATCTGGTATGTTGCTGTAGAGCAGGGGTGTCGAACTCAATTGCACAGGGGGCCAAAACTCAAAGCACGTTTTAGGTCGCGGGCCGAACAGGATAAATATTTATTGAACATGCTAAAACAAATTTTTTTTTAACATAAATATGATTTATAAACATACAGGAATATTATTCCAGAATAAATAAACTTAAACTTTAATAGAAGTTATAAATAGGAATATGCTGCCCAAAACCCCCTGGAAAAAAAATTATGCTTTTCAGCAGAAGTTAAATAACAAATCAAAACATTCAACTGCAGACATGAAAACAGGTCAGTTGTGAAAAAGGTGAGAAGAATAGGACCCCTCTAGGGGAGTCTGGGGGCATGCTCCCCTGGAAGAAAATTTTGAATATTTCATATTTAAAAGCATCAATCTGATGCATTTTGAGAGAAAAATCAAGTGGAATCACAAGACAGTATGAATGTATAAAAAAGTATCTATTTATACATGGTCACATTATGCTATATAAGAAATGAGACTGACAACTTCTTTCATGAAATGCACAACCGCACATCTTTAATAGAGTAATGAGGCGAAAAAAATAAATAGTACTCAATAGTTATCAAAATAGTGCATGAAAAGGGTAGTACTGTATACTGCCTGGCGATACATTCCTAAATAACATTACCATCACTCACCAAATTCAGTCAGGCAACTAACATTAGCTTTATTCCACTTTCCATATCTGCGAGGCGTCTTCTTTTCAGCTTCCCAATGCTTTGGTCTGCACGAGCGAACTGCTTGTACACTTCACAAACCAATCAGGTAGCAGTATCCCCCTACCTTCCCAGAGAAAAAACTGCTGATATGAAGCCCTTTCAGCTAATATTTCAATGCTCCTGCGCATGCAGAGTGAATGTTTTTTATCGAATTCAAGCTCCCCTCAGGCGCGCGCACATGTTCGCAGTTCACTTATAATTTCTGGTATTCCTCATAACAGTAATAATCTGTGATATTGATCTGTAATATAATTGATATAATTGTAAGCAGGGCCGGATGTGGCCCGCGGTTCTGTCCTGATTGACGCACAAAACACAAGCAGAGCATTCTGGGATTTGTAGTATTAGCGGTACATGCGCCGTGTAATACCAGCGGGCCAGCTCTGGTTGTGATTTGGTATTGTCTGGCGGTCCAAATATACAGTTTGACACCTGTGCTGTAGAGCCACGTCTCTGTGAGGATAAGAGCACCACAATTTCTGGTTTCTCTTTGCTGAGTCAGCCTGAGTCTTATCTCAATATATAAGTCTGATCTTATATATATATAATTGATACTCATGTACAACATCTTAACCCCCTTTCTGATTTTTTCCTTTATATTATTTTTTTTCTAGTTTATTCAGTTGTGTATTGTTTTATTTATTTTAATTTAATTGCAAACTATTTTATTTAATTTGTGTATTCTTATATATTATTCCTTCTATTTGCTCTATTTTTTGCTGTTTCCTGATTAACTGATTTAACTTGTCTGTTATCTGCATAAGAGGAATACCTCATTAATTTTACAATGCCCTGTTTTTTGTAAACTAATTGTCCCCGATCAAGATTTTTTTCTACGGGCAAATTGCTTTACGTGGGTTTTACGACACAGAATTGCATCTTACGGCACAACATGTTTTGAAAAAACGTGAGTGAGGGAGCGAGGACGTACTTAGTTCGATTTGGTTCCTCTGTTCTTGTTTTCAGTTTCACATAGCTGCAGCTCTCCGCTTGGCTCATGCAGAATTAGTGAGAAGCAGACGACCGTTTCTGAAGTGAAATGGCGGCCCAGGGAGGCAGCCTATTCCAGGAGAAGGTCAACAGACTGCTCAGCAGACAAAATGGGAAACCAGTACTCAAACCCAATAGGACTCTGGCTCTCAGAGATGCTGTAGCTAACCGCAAACTAAAGAAAGGAGGTGTGTATTATATTATCAGCTAGGTGTAACGTTACCAATTCACGCGTCGCTATGCTAACAGGTGACCTTCCGCCGACTGCGTCTGTTGTTGTAACTGTCGTTAATAAATGCCTCTTTGTGAAGTGTTGAATCACAGTTACTAAACATGCCTGAATTATCTCTCTTTATTTACAGAAACATCCATCTTGCTTTCTAACACTTAAAACTCAGTTGCGCTTTTGGTGTTACTTTTTGCTAGTGTGAACGGGACGTGAGCATGCTAATCTGCGGTCAAGCCAGCTGTCATTTGTATTTGGGTGGTCAAGTCAGCCTCTCCTAAATTTAGAGAGCAGTGGTATTCTTATCATTATGAGGAATGAACACACCTGGTTGTGCTGCATCAATTGCGACTATATTCTGTAAGCGCGAGGATGCATTACTTTCAAGATTGTCTGAATCAGTCAAATGTGAGAAAAAGGCCTCGTTTGTTTATCGATTAAAGATTAATAGTCAATTCCTCAAATTGATGTCAAATTGGCTGACAGATTTGAGCTCAGGACTACTTTGACTATCAGGGCTTAACGTATTCCGGCACCGTGCCGGATCTCCGGCGTTTGACTATGATTCCGAAAAAAAGCCAAAACCCAGTACAAAAAACCCTACAAAAAAACTTGCCAGGCCCCTCCCTCAAACTGCTACTGTCCGATCCTACCTTAGCAACCGTAACTATGGGTACACATAGCGGTTGAGATCTAGCAGCAGTTAATGCTGTGTTTAAGACAACTCGGGAAAAAACGGGCTCTGAATTGTAGAATGAATGAACTGAACTGAATGAATTGAACAATGAACAGCGTTATAGTCCGAAATTACAGGTCGGAAATTACATATTCATTTTCGAAAATAAACATAAATTGCTGCTGAATATTAGGCTTGTTCGGTATATGGGTACTAGATTGGTATCGCGGTACTGAGGCATTTGAAATGGTACTATACTGCGCTTGGTTGGTACCGGTGCTTTTTTTTCTTTTTTTACGTCGCCGCGTAATGTCGCCGCATTGTAATTTGAGCCCAGGCGAGCAAGCCAGAGCTAGCAGGCGGGCGAGTGGAGCAGCAAACAGAGTGAGAATCTGGCGACAGAGAAAGATAAGGGAGAGAGAGAGAGACAGGAGAAGGGAAAGAATGGTAGCTGCTGCCACTTCCATCCCGCCTCAACTCGTGGATAAACCAGGTGCGCGAAGTGCTGTATGGAATTACTTTGGCTTTGAAACAAATGAGCACGGTGAAGCCATTAATAACAGCGAAGCACGACCGTGTTACAAAACATGTCTGGCCAAGGGTGGAAACACTTCCAACTTGGCAAAACACTTGAAGGACAAGCACCCAGACCTGCATTTGTAGTTCAAAAAACGACATGTAACAACTTATATACCCATGAAAAAAAGCCACATTCAGTGCTAAAAGCAAGCAGTGGCAAAAATTAAAGCTACATTGCAATTAGCTACCACTTTTTTCGGTTTAAGTAGCCTATTTATATTATTTTATATATATATATATATATATTTAAAGATATTTTTTCCAGGCTTTTATGCCTTTATTGGATAGGATACATCAAAAGTTATTTTCTCATAGGATAGGCCGAAATTATTTTATTGCCCATTTCTAGCGTCAAACGTCAATGTGAGGTTGGGTTTCAGTATCTTGTCAAAGGACACTTCGACATGAGGGCCAGAGGAGCTAGGGTTCAAACCCCTTTCTGATCAGTAGACAATTTGCTCGACCTCCTGAGCTATGAATTAGTCACCATTCTTTGTTACAAAAAGTGTCATTAGGGCTGTAAGAACCAGCAGCACAATGCTGTCCTATCAGCTTAATTAGACAACCATTAATAAAAGTTTTAACATTGCACCCCCAATTTTTGTCATGGTTTTTGAGCCAGCTCATGACAAACTGGTGGCTCATCTGTGCTGTTGCAACATGGTAGTTCCTTGAATTGACAATTGGTAGATCATCAGTTTGACAAATTGGTAGGTCATGGGGCTGGCAAATTGGTTGGTTCTTGACTTGGCTTGTGAATGGACTTGTAGAAAGTTGTTAATGAGCTGACATCATTGAGCTAACAACAAAGCTGAAGTGTGTGGTAAAATGGAAGCCTTAAGTGGTTGGTTTTGGTAGTTTTAATGCCGCTTGGGGGCATACAAAATTGTAAACAGAATTAATTTGGGTTGTATTTTGTGGGTTCAGAGGGGTGCAGATAGGTTCAGGTAAGTCTTGACAAGCGAGCAGCTGTGTGAGAGCAATTGTCCCGTTGGCATTAGTGATGCTCCGATTGATTGGCCACTGATTATAATTTGTCAGTTTTCACTCCAAATGATTGGACGTTGCCGAATTACTCAATCCAAAAAAAAAAAAACTTTTATGAGCAATCTGTGCCATTATGCTCCATATTCAAGGGTTCTGTATCTTTGATGCAGCGAACTGGGTTTGATTCTGCCTGGCACCCTTTGCTGTGTGTCATTCCCCCTCTGCCAATCTTTGGCTGTCCAGTCAAAATAAAGGCATAAAAGCCTAAAAAAAGAAGAACAATTACATGTGTTGTTGCAATGTTGCCTGTTTCAGTTTTATACTATATAGGAGAAAGACCACAACTACACACTTTATGTATGCTTGCTTTGGAAGTTACTGTTAGATTGTATTGAGGTTCAGAGTCACACTTCACATATTTTATTTTTATACAGCTGATGTAAATGTTAAATTTAGAGTGTAATTCATAATGGGCCTGAGGTTCAGATCAGAAAATACTAGTGTATTTTGTTACACTAAGTAAAAATACAGAGATTGAATGAAGTGTCACTTTTTTAAAATTTTACTGTACACATCAAGTCTAAGGAAAGATCGTTTGTACTGTATTTTATGGTAGCCTACTAGCCTCTTTGATATCTTGTTTATATTAAAAGAGAGGTTACCAAATTCAAAATGCATCCTAAATCATCTCTAGGGTTTAGTTATTAATTTTACTTCTGCTCAAGACTATCATTATGGATCTAAAAGGTCAATTTCTTTTCACAATTCATAAATAAACTCCTGACTATAACAAACAACAAAATTAATAACACATTCAAGTGATTAGTTTATGAGAAGACCATTAAGCAAAAAAAAAAAAAAATAAAAGGGAAGAAAATGCATTTCAGTTATGCTGCTGGTAAATCAGACCACTCGCTATTATATGTCACATATTGTAATAGACCAATTTAATTTCTGCAAAAGAAGAAAACAATTGTGAAATTAATAACATGCTGAAAAATAGGCCTATAGCTAGCTTTAGCTTGCGATAAGAAAGCCTACTTGTCAAATGTGACACAGTGTTTTTCAGCTCCGCTTAGGGCTAAGGTACAACCATGCACATGTTAACAAGACATTGTAAAGACAACATGCTAGTTGGTTTTAATATGTGGTTCTTTATTTGCTTGGTGTTGAAGTTGTGTTTCTTTTATGTACATAAGCTTGTAGCTGAGTTTGTCCTGTTAAATTTGATGCGCAGCATGACTATGTTTTTACATGATTAGTGCTGTTGGATGCTGTTTGTCGCGGAATTTACTGACAGACCCCCACTTGGGCTCTACTGGGGCTCAAGAGATGTTAATGAAAACATTTTCACACGCTTATCTGACTACGTGATTAATTGTAAAATAATTAAAGAAGACTTAAGACATACTGATGCATCATCTTCAGAGTACTCTGAAGTATATACATTTTTGTAAAAGGTGCAACAGATATTGGAAATTATCTTCTGGTCATGTTAGTCAAAGTCCTCATATAATTTCTTCCCCATTAATGAAAGTGCATGCAACTACACAGTAAGCAAGTTTATCTTCACCTTGTGCCTGCTTTATGATAGGTCACAACTTTAACCTGGCCTCTCTGACGGGCTGAGAAAGATCCTCAAGGAAGTGAAGCTTGTTGTCATGCATGCAGGGATGTTATTTTTTGCTGTTTTACAGATCTCATCTCTGTATAGCCATAGAAAAAAGCGGTTGATGATTGCGGTTGATGACGCCACACGGTTTCAGACTCCGCCCTCTTGACTAAGTCTGATGTGGTATATGTGTGTACTGCTATGTGCAAATCACTGTAAAAAGGACAGAAAGCTTGAGCCATGTTTGTAAAACTAAATGCTTATCCTGGGTAGCACATCTGGAAACTCTAGCTTTGGTCAGTAGCCCGCTGTCTGCACTGTCGTTGTATTCTGTTGGAGAAATATCCTCAAAGTCCAGTTTTGGGTTTGCTGTGATGGTGTGAGTTTAATTAAAGTATGCCAGCAAATTGGTGAACTGACTGACAGAGAGCAGGTCTGTGTCTGTGAGCTGACCCTGAGCAAATGACTTACAAGCATTTTTATACAGAGAAGCAGGTAATGTTAAACAAAAGGGGAAAATGAAAGGGAGACAATGGAAACAGATGCAGGAAGGGGCATCTACTTAATCAACAAGAAACAAAAGACAGGAAGGGGCATTTACATTCAGGTATACAGGGTGACAAGATCAAGGGGTCAGACTAGGAGGTGTCGGCAAAAGGGAAGTGACACAGCTGGCATGAACCGATGGATGATTAATGTAGCCAAGACGTCTTTTGATTACATCAAGATCAAAGGTTCACACCAGTAGGGGGTAGAAGTTTCCTAGACGTCGCTTAATTTCAATACATTTCTTCATCAATTCACATTGACTTTCATCTATTTATCAACACAATGCAAACACAGTAAAGACACCGATGTGTTACTTGAGGCTTACACTTCTGACTCACAACCTTGCACAGAACAGCACTGTCCTTCAATATCAGCCCAATTGAAAATCCAGCTTTAAGAAACAGTCCTTCATGAAGTGGCGTGAGCAAACACTCAGATATACTTGTATGTTGATCCAAAGAAAGGGACCGTATCCGCCGCTGTCAGGGTCTTTTTTCTTTAGGAAAGTCACACAAAGTTAGCTTTTCTTCACATCCAGGAAAGCACTCTGTGGGAGACTTATAGAATAGAGCATGTAAATTAGGAGCGTAATCCTGAGCAGGAAGGCTGGGCAGAGCAACATCTGAGGGAGAGTGGGGTGGGCAGGGATAATGCTGTGCACTGGATAAAAGCGAATTTTGTTGTATTTTAACATGCAGTGACGGTAAAAGCTTTCAGTTAAATTCAATAAATTACCATATATTGTAGTTCCACACCACCGACATCAGAGTTTGAGAATTTGGGGAAAAAAAACAGAAAAAATCAGGCGTCCAGAGCCATCTGAAACTGTACCCAGGGACTACTTGAAGGAACACTTACAGTACCTCATGATAAAGCACATAGGCATCATCTAATACAACTGTCTGACATTTTGAAACTATTTACATATGTGGAAATTAGGAGAAGCAGAAAAGATCCCCCTTAGGAATGTATTCATTATAAAAATAGTGAACACAAAGATTTGGCCATTAGAACCATCATCAGAGTAAGTCAGAGTATGATTTTGTTTAATCCCTTTAATTGCATTTTCAAAGTTACTCTGTTCTACCTCAGGTATTTTAAACTGACTGGACTTTTTAGCATCACAAGGACTTAGGCACTTTTTGGACAATTTCTGAACAGTCAGGGTTATATTTTGACATTTGGCAGGATTGTGCAACCCTTCTTTGCGAGATTGCACCGTGACATAAGGTTTTGGAGGAGCAGCACCTGCCTTACTGCACTCTCCTTGGTCAGCAGTCTTGCCACCCCAGCTATCCAGTATGGATCCATGGAATTGTGACTAACTTGAGGCTGTTCCATTTGATCTGGACACTATTCAACCTGATGCCAAATATACATAAATTGAAGTATATCATAAGTTTTTAGTCAAACAGAACAGCAGCTAAAGACTAATCTGAAGCGTTACACAGCAGCATTTGATGATTCCTTTATTTTGAGAGACTGTGGCATGAAGAAGGCTTTCATGAAAATATTTGGGGTAAATTTGAGTAGCCCTTTTAGCTTAACACCAAATCAAGGTGTCACAAATCAACATTCAGCTTATTAATAAAATGCAATTCCAGGAAATAAGGCGATGCCCAGTAATAACAGCAGGTTAAATGTTCCCATTTTTCTCCACAGAGGCCTCCTGCATCACAGAGATGTCCATCCTTATGGCCTGTTGGAAGCAGAACAGCTTTGTGGAGGGTCTGTGCTCAAATGAGATGAAGACTTTCTACACTTGTGTAAAGGGGGCCCAGGTATGTCCACACTTACTACTCTAAAATGTTGTGCATGTACTACTTACAAATAATCTGAGTAAACCAATGCAGGATTCTAATGGGACTCTGAGTTTATCTTTAAATAACTTTTTTCGCCTAATGCACACTAGAAATCATATAATACTGGGCCTTTATAAAATAGAAGAAATTATGTCGCTAATTTCTTGTTACTTTAACAATACAAAAAATACAGCAAATTCATTTAAAATAATACATTCAAATCTATGTGTCAAAATAAATTTCTTAAAGTATTTTCTTATAGTATGAATTAATTTTTTTCTTCCTGATATGCTTTTACTAAACTTCCATAATTGTTAATATTGATTTATCTCTCAGCCTTTTTGGAGAAGTCCTAAGTGAACACAAGATTTTTTTTAAACCTAATCCTGCTTTGTATTCGCTCTTAAGGCAGTCTGAATTTAAATGATTGTCACACATACATAGCTGGCATGACCGAAGAGTTTTCAGTTGTGGGTACATTTCCATCAGAAACTAAGGTCTCATTGGATGTGGGAGAAGCTAAAGACTCTACTGCTGGTTTTTGCAGTCAACAAGAAAGAAAATTTTGTGCTTAGTGTCCACATTTTTGTGTCACTGGAGTAGAGCAAGAAATAGTAATAACTCCAGCTTTATGAGTAAGTACACTACCTTTAGTGTATATTATAGCAGCCACAGTAAAGTACATTTTTTAACAATTTAAATTTTATTGCTAAAACAATAATCATGGTAATGTTGATATTGTAAGATCCATGTTGAGTTAGAACACTGACACTGGTGATGGAATCAATCTTATGCCCATCCTTATCACAAGTAAAAGTACTGCGTTGAAAATTATTTAAATAAGATTGAGATACATGAAACATTGTATTAGTGAGTTTATGAGCCCTATCTTACACTTGCACCTGTCACAAGTGCAAAGCACATGGCACAAAGGTTTTAATTAATTCAGGGGAGTGTCAAAACCAACCTTTACCATTTTGTTCCAGAAGATGCAGAAGTATTCTGTTCCTCTGGCCCCCTGCGCCACTGGCACACAGTGGATAGTCCTGTCAGCTGTGTACAACCACCTTATCAATTCATGGGTGTTTCCCGGATTTTTCTTTGGCCGCAGAATGGAAGAACCAGTCAGAGTCTGCTCTCATTACATTTTAAGGACAGTTTGTGCAGTGCATCAGTGGTGTAGTGGCGTTACTATTGGTCACCTGGCACAAAGGTTGACAGATGGCTAAATGACAAGGATTAGCTTACATATTTTGTTAGTTTTTTAACTGGACAGGGACAAAGCTCAACAAATGTATAGTGTTAGACATAGCTCTTAGCAAATTTTCACCTCTGGTCAAATCATTTAAAAGTAAACATTTTAATACCTTGTCATATCCTTTTTTACCATACATATTCACCTGCACAGGCAAACGCCCACACACGCAGACATGTAATCATGCAAGCAGGCACGCATGCATGCAGGCACACACACATAAAAACTGAATTCATTTTGTGGATGGAATACATATGGTAATTAATGGTTGCAGGACTGTTTTTCTTTCAGCCACTTTTTAATATTGAATTCAAACAAATAAAGAGCTAAATATATAGACATAAATAATAATTGTTTAATTCTGTTTTTCTGGATCCAATAAATTCGCTGACATGAACACTTGAGTTGCTTCAGCTGTCAATGACTGATCTGTTAAAGACTATACGACAGCGGCTATCCTGTCTTGTCTACTGAGATTAATTAGTGTCATGACTACAATAATTCCTAATTTCTTATTAACATGAGGGGGGGAAACCCTCACATACATGAAAGGTGTATGAAGGGTGCGCGTTGGCCAAAAACGAGATACACACACTCCCATACACATGCTGTTTACTTCAAAATAGACACTTTGTGATCAAAAAATATTTTCAAAGGACACTACTAACTTTACTAAATATGTTCAAAGAACACATCAGTATTTTACATTACTAAGTGGCAAAAAATGGAAAGGTATATGTGTATGAGTGTGGAGATGTGTGTAAACATGTTGGCCAGCTGTGCCATATCTCGCAGTACACGCTGTTTTATGTTTGCACTTTGATTTAAAATGGTGTACAGAAAACAATTTATTGCTCAACGTCAGCAAAACCAAAGAACTGATAGTTGATTTTAGAAAAAAGGAGGTAAAGACACACAACCCTGTCTACATCAGTGGAGCTGAGGTGAAGCAAGTGAGCAGTTTTAAGTTCCTCGGAATCAACAGAGAACCTGTCATGGACTTCACATATTTCTGCTGTGGTTAAAAAAAGCTCAGAAACCGCTGTACTTCTTAAGGAAACTTAAGAAAGCAAAATTCCTATGCCAAGTTCTTATTAACTTTTTCAAAGGGGCAATTGAAAGCATTCTGACTGGTAACATCACAAACTGGCATGGGATGTGCACAGCCCAGGACAGGAAGTCTCTGCAACGAGTGATTAAAAC
>JAPZDZ010010190.1:0-14965 GCA_029783805.1 Acanthurus tennentii | reverse complement strand
GACCTGCTCCATATGTAAAGTGTCTTGAGACAACTTTGTTGTGATTTGATGCTATATAAATAAAATTGAATTGAATTAAATTGAATAGAGTGGGTCTGTGTCTGTGAGCTGACCCTGAACAAATGACTTACAAGCATTTCAAGATCAAAAGTTCATAGCAGTAGTAGGTGGAAGTTCCTAGACATCACTTAATTTCAATACATTTCTTCATCGAGAGAGAGATGCCTCTCGCTGGAGGAAACTCTTTTTTTTTTTTTTTTTCAATACAATGGATCTTGACTTGCCTCTTGCTTGGTGATTGGCTGTTTGGTGTCCAAACAATGACAGTGTGTGATTAGATCAATGAGTGTTTTGAAGGTGTGGGAGCAGTTTGATCAGGTGATTGATCAGTGAAACAACAAACACAGTGATGTCAGACCAGTAAAATGTTATGCTTTATCTTTAATATTTGTACCCTCATTTAGGGGCTGCATTCAGTAACTTTTTTTAATGTTTAATGATCAGTAACACTTTATCAAAAACAAATTAACAGTGATCAATGGTGTTTTTGATGTGTGTCAGGCAGAGGCACGGCTGGCAGCAAAACGAGCAGCAAGAGCGGAAGCGCGAGAGATCAGGATGAAGGAGCTGGAGAGACAACAGAAAGAGGTGAGGGAGCTTTCATTCTGAATGCCACACTTCACATCCTGTCACCTGATTGGTCCACAGAGTTTATTGTTGCTCAGAGATGTTGAGGCTTGTTTGATTGGCTGTTGATTCTAACACAACAAATATTGAAGAAAACTGACATACAGTGTAAACAAAACTTTTAAAAACACTTTACTGAAAACTTTCAGTCAAAACCTCTAAAACCACTGAAAGTGACAAATTAGTGCTTAAAAGCTGAAGTGATGCTAGTAAAAACAGTGGAAACAACAGTCCTGAGTGCAGACTTGATGTTTGGCTCTTTAAACATGTGATCTGAATCCTTTGGAACATTTTTGAGCCACATCACTTGGCATGTAATCAATAAAATTTCTAACTTTAAGCTTTTAAAGTAAACCTGAAACCTAATCTGTTCCGGGTGAGTTTACCTGTAGATGATCCACAGAGCTCAAAGGTCAGGCTTTTTTCGTGTGTGCGTGCATGTACATGTGTGCATGTGTGTGTGTTTGTGTGTGTGTGAATTTGTGTGAGAGTGTGTGAGGTAACATTGAGTGTGAACGTGCTTTAATGATCAGTCTCTGTTGGTGATGATTCACTGATGTTTTCTTCCTCAAGTTTCTGTGGTGAGTAACATTTTTCCTTTGGTTTTGAATTTATCATAGAAAAAAAAAAGTGGGAACTATTTTTCCCCAAGAAGAGACTCAGTTTTAAAATAACAGCAGCCAAACTGTGGCTTAATCATAAATTTTTATGTTTGTGCAGGTTTTTTAGGAAAAATTCGTAACAGCCACACTGACACATTTCTGTTGTTGCATTAATATTTTTCTATTTTTAACAAAAAAGAAATTTTTGTTTCAAATCAACAGATGACACATCTGCTCATAGATAAACAACAAAAATATGCAGAAAATAAGTTTAATTGAAACATAAAAAATTATTGCAAGAAACTGTTTAAGTCTTTACTGGAACTGGGCGGTTTGATTTATATTAACCCAGAGAAAATCTGAAACATGGAAAACATAATGTAATAATGTTTGTGTTTGCACTGGAAGGGTTCATACTTGTTTTAAGGTAATATAATGTTGTTTTCACTTTAAACAAAGAAGAAGAATTTAAAAATATTCAGAAAACAGAAACTTAAGTCTTTTGAGAAAAAAAATCTTTTTAATCAGAAAACTGACTTTATGTTTTGACTTGACGTCAGCATTAACTTTAAAAACTTGAAAAAAATAACACACACACACACGAATGCTGAGAAGAAATAAAGTTTAATTCTGTAAAAAATTAAGTCACAAAAACAAAGAAACAGACTCATGTTCCCATAATCCTCTGGGGCTGATTCCTGCTCAGCCACATGAGTCAATTCTCTTGTCTACTTTCATAAAGATGGGGATTCTGCAGTGATGGGCCCCCACATCACAGCTGAGCTTATGAGCTGAAGCTTTATTTTGAAAATATAGTTAAACATAAAATCTTGCAGCTCATTTAACCCTGCAGTCATGTGCTCTCAGAAGATCCAAGCAGAGATACTGAATACACAAGCAGAGAGAGCTCACTGTAGGCTGGGCCAATGGAAAGAAATCAATAACTCTTCCTGTCAACTAAGTAGATGTGGTCACCTCTCCCTCCAATCAGAGCCAGTCTGCCCCACCTCCAAAATTTTGACACTAAAAATGGCATTTTAGTGGCATGGCCTCTGGTGAAACCATGTGACAGATATCAGGAACTGAGTTGAGTGGGGTGTCCCAGTCCCTCAACTGTCTCTGATTCGAGTTTCTGAGTTTGGACGTTGTTCTCCTGACTTTGTTGTGTTCACGTACTTTTGAAGATGTAAGGTGGGAAAAACATGGATGCTTCAGAGACAGTCTGTTACAGTAGTATTTTTAGAGCTTTTAAATGTGAAGTTGAAGAAGAGCCAAATATAATATTAATATAGTGACACTTTATATTGGTGATTTTGTCAATTGCTTCACCTGTACATTCCCTAAAACCATAAAAGTGTTGCTTTACCTGACCTGTTTATGCTAATAAATGACTTCGCTAACTAACGCAGGTCACAATCATTGACTGTATAAAACACTGGACAAACCCTCCGTGACGTCACCCGTTGGTTTCTGCTTGAACGAAAGTGAAGCCTAAACAGCCTAACAGCCTAACAGCCCCCGGCGATTTGTCAACGGGGTGTCAATCAACAGCTGAACAGCCGAATTTTAAGCTTAAATAGAAAATAAACAAATGAATTAGAAAAAATTCACCCCCCTCAGAGTTTTCATGAGATGGAAGAGAAGCTGTAGACAAAAAAACATTTTTTGAACCAGGCTGTAAATACGTTTATTTCTGCTCTAAAGTTGCCCATTTTAACATGGGCTCCAATGAGAATTTGCTCCCTTTTGGAGCCAGCCTCAAGCTGTCAGGTGATGAATTGCAAGTTTTTGTACTTCCTGGTTGGCTTCAATGCGGAAGCGGGGAGTTTGCCCCTTGGTCACAATACATGGACAGCGACTAAGGATATACCATATTACACATTATATGTGAGCAACAACTTTATATGCAGTATGTGAATTAATCAAAGATTTCTTAATATTAACTACACGCTGTCCTTTGTCTGCCATTTCTCGGGGAATATAACATCAGTATCGGGTGAATTCTGCATGTACCAAAATTATTTTAGACCTTTCAAGTTGTTCTTCCAACATGAAGTAGCATCCATATGAATTTTCCCAGTTGGAAGGCGATTTTTCTGATTCTCCTGAGCACATGAATGCAAGGTGACTGTAACTTGTTCTTAAGGTGCATTTAGTTTGAACCCTTGATTGACTGATCCAATTTTTTCTAAAGAAAACTGTATTTTCATCATCGCTGTTGCTCAACTATGAAACACCCTGTTCTCTGACCTATGACCCATGACCTCTGACCCCTTATTCCTAACCTTCAGTCTCTCCTCTTGTTTCTCCCTACACCTGCTATAGCTGTTTCATAGCCACAAGGTATGACTAACTCCCTCATTTCACCTTAAAACTTTACTTCTGGGTTTGTGTTACTCCTCTGACTTTGGCGTTCGCTGTGCAGCTTTAAGACTAAACACTGTGATGTCGTTGGTCCAAAGGATGATCAAAGACGGACAGAATCCTGATATTTGAGATGACAACTTCTGACCAATAGAAACGCATCATCATCATCAGGCCAAACCTAAACAAGTAGAAAAGATCAGCATGCTAACAGATCCGACGTTAGCACCCCAAGTTAGCTTCTTTTCTTGTGACCACATCCTCATTCTGCTCCTCCTTGTCTTCCTCTTCTGTGTTTTTTTTCACACACAAATGGAAAGAGTTACCTTTGTGTGCTAAGCTCACCCACTAGCCAAATCAGAGGTGTAAAACAAACACACCCATTTTCCTAGTTAAACCTAAAACCTAAAGTCATTTTTGTTCTAACATTTTCCCCTCCTATGCCTTCCACAGAAGTATTATGGGATGGATAATAAGTGGGGTCACATTGAGCAGTGGATGGTAGGATTGTCAGCAGATGCCTTAGGACTCTGTGTGCTGCTGTCTGACTCATGAAAACCCTGTTTCTGTTCAAACCTGTGTGCTGAAAGAGAATACTTGACAAAATGATCTCACAAGTTCACAGAACCACTTGCAGGTGTTCCAACAGAACCGCCAGGCTTCATTTACTACCATGACTAATGACAACAATAATCATCATAAAAATAATAATTATTGAATGCTGTCTGACTTAACATGGTGAGATAACATAAGAAATAAAACACCACTATAGTAGACAATAGACAAGGAACTAAGTGATGAAATGTCAAGTAACAAAAGAGAACAAAAGGCAAAATTACAGTTAAAGTTACAGAGGAGAAAAAAGGTTATAAAAGGTTTTATGATATAAAAAAAAATAATCCAGCAATGTTTATAATAGAACGGAATCAAGACTTACATTGTGTAAAGGAACATTAAGGAATGCAGTACTGACATCCTGTCTGCTTGAGTCGATGCTGATCAGCAGCTGGAGGTCAAAGGTCACAGCAGTCGCAGCCGACCTGACCTAGTTTCTCTGCTGGGACAGTTGTGCGGTTATCATGAGTCCTGCACATCATTGGTGGCAGTGACGGTGGTGTGTTGCTGCTGTTGGTGGTTGTTGTGTTTGTTCTGCATACGCTCAGACAGACGTGGATTAGCAGCCTGTTTAATCCATGTGTTCTGACAGATAATCTGACCTCAGACCCCTTTATCAGCCTTGCCTGCATGCGTCTGAGCTGCTGCTGCTGCTTTGTGCTCTGTAACTGCTGCATATCTATGTGCCACATAGTCTCAACTGTTTTATTTCTGTTTAACATGGTTGCAACACTTTTCTGTTCTTTTTATTCTGATAAATTTGTTTTGTATGCTTGTTTCAATTTTTATTTTCATTTTATATGACTTTATTTTGAAGGCATGACAAACCCCTGTGTATGTGTATGTGTATGTGTATGTGTATGTGTGTGTGTCTGCGTGTGTGTGTGTGTGTGTGTGTATTTTGGGGATTACACCCATGTCACATGACCTGCTGGGTTAACACACAGTTTTGCCCTGCAGTGTATCTGAGAGGATCTTTCTTGTAAATGTGTCTTCTTCTCCCTGGGTTGTGTCTGTCAGGTTTCCTGTGTTTTCACTTAGTTCTTCCTCTGCATGTTTAGCTTTATAACTTGTCTGTTTTGTTTCTTCTTTGTGGCCTTTCAGGAGGACAGTGAGCGGTATTCTCGCCACTCACGGAGACACACTTCGGTCTGTATCTTTCTCTTTAATCCTTCATCTGTCTTTAATTTATTCCCCTCTTCTTTCTCAACACTTCCTGTTCAGTTTGTGCAACTTCCTGTTCAGTCTGAATGACTTCCTGTTTATATTTCTGGTAAAACAGTTTAGAAAAGTTTGTGTCAGCTGACTGACAGATGACATCATGTTAAAGCTGCTGGCTCAACGCTGGCAAATCACATCACAGATCAATATCTGGATCAGTTTGTGTATCAATATCTGGATCAATATCTGAACAAGTTTTTCTGAGTTCAGTCAGAAACGTTGTCTGCCTCACATCAATGTGTCATCAGATTGTTTAGTTTGATTTTTAGTGACACAAACGATTCTGATGAGATGCAGCGTTTAATTGGTTGAAAATAGTCTGAAACAGTCTGAGCTTCACCTTAAGGAATTTTCCACATTTAATGAAGAAAAAGTGCTGGAAGAGTCTGAGGTTGGTGATGTTAAACTCTGTGTGTGTGTGTCGGGGGGTGGGTGTTTGTCTGTGTGTGTGTGTGTGTGTGTGTGTGTGTGTGTGTGTGTGTGTGTGTATGTGTTTGTAGATGTCAGATGATGAGGAGAGGATGTCTGTGGGCAGTCGAGGCAGCTTCAGGGTGAGTCTCATGGACACATGAACATATGAACACATAAACACATAAACAGGCACTGATGATCTCACAACCTTCAAACCAATAAAACACTCAAAATGATTTCCTGAATACAGCAGATCATTAGAGCCTATAATTATTGATCAATAATCAATAACAGTCTTTCTTCCATGGTTCATGGTTTATGGTTTCAAACCTAATAATAATGATAAAAGTAATGATAATAATTATAATAATAATAAAAGCTGCTAGCAGCGTTAAGCAAGCCCTCATTCCCCCTCACCTGTTGGGGAAGGCTGCACTTGCCCCTGAAAATGCAGAGTGCTTAATTGTCAAGTTCCCATACAAAGAAAGTCAAGTGTGCACAAGAATTAAATGTAAGTCACACCATTATTGCCATGCAGGGTTTACTCATGGTAGCCACCAGGAAAGCAATGTGCATGCAATGAGCGTGACTCCTAACTGACATGTCGCTGTCCTCAGAATGCAATTCTTAAGCACCATCTGAAATATGGGACAAATTTGATGACAAGAGAGAGGGAGTAACAACAATTTCCTCTCTTTTGGTGAAACATGAAAAAATCCCTGAGCCGCCATAGTTTCTCCAAATTTTAGTTCATGGACATGAGTCACAACATATCATCATCAACTTGTTTGGGCCTATCTTTTCAAATCCGAGGTATACTTGAACAGCCTATTTGGAGAAATACATGAAACCATAAAAGATGTCATTTTCCAGTAGGTGGCGCTCTAATTTTGTCATATTGTTGATATCTTGTTGGTTTCAGGCCAGGAGTTGTAACAGGTATGTGAAGTTTGGTGGAAATTAGACAATGTACATGGAAGTTAGGGTTAGCACTCATTAGGAAGACAATGCAAAGTACTTGTTTGTTAAATTCCTGTACATTGAGAGTTACCTGTGCAGGAGAATAAAATGCAGGTCATATTGAATTGTCATACAGGGTTTACTTGTGGTAACCACCAGGGAGCTTAATGGTTTTTACTTCCATTTGGCATGTCTCCTTCCTAAAAACGGAATTCTTATTTGACATGTAAAAATTTTGGACAGATCAGATGAGCAGGGAAGTTACAACCACATCCTGTCTTGTGGCAGGATATGCCATTTCGGCACACTGTCACAGTTTGATGTATTAGGACAGGAGCAACAACTTATCATCATCAATGTGTTTGACGTATTTCTTCAAATTTGAGGTCAGTTTGATCAACCTGCAAGGAGAAGTACATGAAAGTGTAAAACATGTCATTTCCTGTGGCCAGTAGGTGGTGCTCTGATTATGACATATTAACATGTTCTTGGGTTCAAGCTGATATTCTCAACACAGATGTAAAGTTTGGTGTGTATCATACGATGTACATTATAGTTCTAAGCATTTTTTGTTTCAAAGCAAATTGCTGAAAATGGACTCCATGCTACGACCACATCGTTGAACCCAAACAAAAGAAAAGATAGCTTTTTATCACAGAGGTCCTAAGAGAGTATAAACCAGATTTTAGGTCTGTCTGATAATCTCAAGGTGGAGTTTGCTAAATTACAACACATGGAAAATGTGCAAAAATTGCACAGTTAAGTCAAAATGGCTGACTTCCTGTTGGGTTTAGGTCATTGCATATAGGAATTAAACATGTTTGACAACTGTGGCAAGTGTAGTGTGGTTAAAAAAATTTCCTTGACTGTCAAAAAAGATTTGGCTTGTCATGTCAAAATGCTCAAAATGGCCCATGACTTGGGCGGGGCACCGTCAAAACAAAAGCTTTTCATAACTTTTGATCACAAAGATGTTATGAGTATGTTTACCAAATTTCAAGTAGTTCAGATTAATTTTGTGGGAGATGTCAGCACAAGTATTACGCATAGTCATTTGGAGTCATTTCCTGTGGCCAGTAGGTTGGGCTATTAATATTACTGAATAATGGTATATAAATGTGTTCAGGTCAGGACTTTTATCAAGCATATGAAGTGTGGTTCAGATCAGATAAGGCACATAGAAGTAATAAGCATTTCGTTTTTCAAACATGATAAAGTTGCCAAAGAAGCAATTTATTTAAAAATACGGTAGAAAAATAATAATAAACTGAGTCATTTTGAATAGGTTCCTTGCATTGCTTGGTGTTTGGGCCGTAATAACTTTAATAATAAAGGCTGCAGGCATAGTTGTTCAAGACCTCACACTCTGATCTATCAGGAAGGCCCAGTAACATTATCCAATGCATTTTCAAGTAGAAAAAAAATTTTTTTTTGAAGATTTTATAGGTCAATTTTTTCAGAAATAAGAACTTTTGTTTTGAAAGTGTTGTTAGCTTTTATTTTGAAATCTGGAGGCATAACCCATGTGAGCTGGTCAAAGCATAATTTATGCAGCTATGTGGGGATTAGTTATATATGCAGACAGACAGAGAAATATAATCTTTTTTTCCAATGGAAAGAATCATTTAACCCACACTTTTTTTGTGTGTTCAGCTTAGTATAGTTTTAGCTATAGACTTTATTTTAATTGTAAATGGCTCAAATGACTTTGATTAATAAATCTTGAATTTACATGTTTCCTATCTTGTACTGTTTTTGAGACTGTACAGTTTGAGTTTAATGGCTTTGTTTTTGCTCATCCGCAGATTTTATAATGGGTGTGTATTGTGGAATCTAACGATGCCTAGATTGTGTCACATGACAGCCAGAGTGCAAGAGGGGAGAAACATAAATAAAAAATCTGAAAAAACCTCCTCACAGATCACACAAATGGGGCCATATCTTACATAAACTAATTATATTTGGGTAGGAAATCATGTTACCTTTCCATTGTGCAAGTTTGAAATCATTTAAATTTATACTTTAATACTGGAGGGGGCTCAGTTTGACACGTTTATTTTTTCCCTATTTATTTAGATAGGAAAGGTTAGATGACGTGAATTGAACAGTTTATAAATCCAAACAGTTCAAGTAAAGAAAAACTTACACAGAACTTTTCATCAACAGTGTGTTAGTCAACTATTAGTGTTTGAAGCTGATACAATTGATGCCCTTAAAGGAAATCGCTAATGTAGGAGGCCAAATTTGTGGCAGAAATTTTATTTTGGAACACAAATTGCTGGCTTCCTGTTGTATTTAGGTCAGGAGTGTCAGTGCGTGATTTTTGGTCTTAATGAGATGCAAAATTCAGTTTTAGTTTGATCCGTCTTCAACATTCCTACAGGCTGTGGTGGCCATTTAAGTGTGCCAAAGTGGTGCTAGAGAGCATGTTTTGTCATATTTGGGGTTAGTAATAGTAATTTAATGTAAAAGAAAAAAGGAAACAACTGTCTCATAACTTGAAGGAAAGTTGATTGGACTGTTTGAGCAGCGGTGGTTACCATGGAACTGATGGTGTACAGAAAGTCAGGATCACTTTGAGGTTCCTGAGAAACTTTACACTGTGAAAACAGATTTGGCTTTTTTCGAGTAAAGTCTGAGCTGTTGCGTTGTCTGCCGACCTCAGTGCTGTGTGCTGAAGCTCCTTGTGCTCTCAGCTGCAGGGTCAGTTTCTGACATCACTTCCTGTTTGGTGTCTGTAATGTTTGTAAAGTGGATCAGTGAATAGACCGAGTGAAGTTCATTATTGGAAGGCTCAGTTAAATTCATATAAACATTGATTCATTAGTCAGTGTCATATAAACATTGATTAATCAATGTCATTTAAACAACAAGAACTTCAAAGTTTTTACTAAAATAATTTAAACTTAAACAAAAAAATTAATCTACATAAATTTAATTAGGTCTTGGGTTTTTTCTGTTGGTCTTTTAAACTTAATAAAAAGATTCAGCCCATAGAACAGAAAGTGCTGCTCTGATTGACCAGCTCACATCAGTTTGAAAAATCAGAATAAAGTTGATTGCAAAAGGCTGAACTGTGCTTTTTCTATTGATTGACTCATAGATTTTTTTCTCTGTTAACTGATGAACCGGTATTCACTCTTCTCTCCCCAATCTTCTCACCCCCATCCCCAAAGCCTTCAGACTACAGCAGCTTTCTTGGCTCCGGCTCTCGAGCCTCCTCCAGGGCCAGTTCAGCTCGTGCAAGCCCAGTGGTGAGCTCTCATCTCTGGGTGTCTGTCTGACTGTCGTCCCCGCCCCCTCTCCTGGTTCTCTTCTTTCACTCTTTCTGTTGTTTTTGTTCCTTTTTTTATCAAAATGTTAACTGATCAATAACTGATCAAAACTTTGCACCAGCATCCTCATTAGTCCAGACTTGCTCTACCTGGTGGCCATGATTTCCTCCTGCAGTGTAAATCATTCAGGTTGCTTTAAAGCAGTTTAACCAGTGAACAGAGCAATAATCAATCATTCTGATCGATCACTGAAGTGTGTTTTTGTGTGTTCAGGTGGAGGAGAGACCAGACCGAGACTTTCTGGACAAAGTGAGTCAGATTTTTGTGTTTCTGATATTTCAGAATGATTAAATTAAAACAGCATCACTTTAGTTTTTGTGGAACTCTGAATGAGAAAACAGTGATGAAAATGTTTTTCCTCCTCTTCCTCAGGGTTCAAGGACAGCATCAACTCTCTCTGCTGCTACGCTCGCCTCTCTGGGCGGAGCTTCATCCCGCAGAGGCAGCTGTGACACATCATTCTCCGTGGAGACGGAGGCTTCGATCCGAGACATGAAGGTCATTTATAACTTTGATCATTAGAAACACAGAGAGAGGAATTGTCCCATAAAGCTTTGTTCTAAAGGGAAGTCCCTATTGTCTTAAGGTCACTGTATGAAGTTTAATGCCATCTGCTGGAATTTAAGATGTAAAGAAGCTGTTCTGCCAAACGCTCCATCCAACATCAAGTAATTTATGATCCATTCTTTGATATGACCTTCTGAATTTAATTGATCAACAAGATTCAGGACATAAGTTTTTCATGAATCTGCTGATAAACAAACAAACAACTGGATAGACAAAAAACTAGACCGCTTCGTGAGAGTAAATGATGATGATGATGTTTTGTGTGTTCAGGACTCTTTGGCAGAGGCGGAGGAAAAGTACCGTAAAGCAATGGTTTCAAATGCTCAGCTGCACAATGACAAGTCGACTCTGATGTATCAGGTGGAAATGCTGAAGGAGGAGCTGAGTGACATGGAGGAGCTGCTGTGGGAGTCACAACGGCACTGTGAGGACACCAGCAAGGTTAGAAGCCACACAGGACCACACAGTGTCACACAGGTCACATGGGGGTCACAGAGTGATGACATATGATAAATGACTGTAGTTTTGTGTCTGTGCAAATGAAAAAAAGTAAAAAGTAAGAATTATATAAAAAAAGGCAAAGCAATTATAAAGTTAAAAGTAAAATGGTCAGAAATAAAATCATTTTATTCAAAATCATCTTTAAAATCTTTTTATTTAAATAACCCTTACAATCAGAATTTCACTAGACCTTTAAAAATGTTCAGTTTCAAAAATTTGCCGTTGAAATTATACAAGCATAGTTTCACAATAAAATTTTCAATGTAACTTTGCTCAGTGCACACACATAAGGATGGCATTTGTTTGCTAATGCACATTAGAGAGAGGTCTACATTTGAATTGTATGAAACAATTATTATTATTTTTGTTATCTAATTTAATCTTTTTTATCTAATCTAAATAAATTAAATTAAATTAATTCTTTTGGTTTTGTTTTTCTTTTTTTTGAGTGGTGGCACAAGCAATGTGCAGTGTACTTTGAAACAGAATGATTATCTCTTTTGATGTATTTTTATAATGCATCAACTACTTTTTTGATCTTATTTTGGAAAATCACAATAATGTACTGCCAGGGAGAAACACTATTTAACATTGTATGGTGAAATATAGGAGGAACTGGGAGTCATTTTGCTGAGATACGAGGGAAATGCCAGTGAGAGTATGGGTTTACCTTACCCCCTTAAATCAACCATTTCAACCATTTAGTAGAGCATATTTTGAGTCAACATTTCTCTTCAAAAAGTGTGTTGAACTCAAATTGATTTGGCCACCTCCATCACTCAGGTGAGCTATGTTAAGCCAAAAATATACAGTACATGGCCTTTTGTCCTGCAGTTGTATGCTATCTCAGCTTGCCTCCTAAGGGGCACTTGATGAGAAAAAATTTTTACGGCCAACATGTTGACACTGTTTGGTAAAAATTACAAGGTTAAGCTTGATTTTTTTTTCATCAAGATATTGCACAACAGAAAAAAAAGATTATTGTAACCATTGCCCCAATAAAGGAAGAAATGCAAAGAATTTTTTTTTTTCCGTTACTTTGTTCTTGGTGAGCACATTAGAGGGTTAATGGATTACAAGTCCTAACTTCAGTTGCTGTTTGACATAGGTGAGCAAAAAAACTGAAATCAAAGTGGATTATTTAAGGGTGCACTCACACTATGCCCTGTTGCCCTGTACCATGCTGAAGCGCAATTGCATGCCTCACCAGTCTCTCGCTGGGCTGTCATGACATCATGACATCATGACATTGATGACTTCTGAGTTTTTGTGTGTTTAATCTAGCCGACTGGATATTAGCATCAGCCCACATTTCAAGTAAACACTCCACTTAATCATCTGACCAACGTTCATGCTTTGCAGCCATTGTTTGAAATGATTGTCTGGGGGATTGTTCGCATCGATTATATGTCCACTTTGCCTTCCCATGCTTGTGCTTTTGCATGAGCAACTGCACTGTGCCACCTCTTCCAACTATGCCAGGGCCAAGGAAGTGTACTGTATTTGAGCAGTGTGGAGCATTCACACTGGTCAAACAAATTGGACTCTGAGGGTCAAACATGCTTAGGCACAGTACGGATTGCCTAGTGTGAGTGCTTAGGGTGCTAAACAAACTGACTGTAGATTAGATTAAGAGATTGTTTGTTTTATTAAATACAACTATTTGAATGACTTTGAATTACTTGCAGCTGGTGGTGTGTGTGGCCAGTCACAGAAATATGAACAACAATAGAATAAGATAAGAATGAACAATCAGCCTCCTTTAGAGGCATTTCAATCCATAAATGTGCTGGTAATTTTACATGTCATTATCAACTTTAGGTTCCCAGTCACTTTTACTACAACTGAAGTCTTATTAGGTGGCACAGGGCAGCTAACAATCCCTTCCAAAATTCATAATATATTCCTAATATTTTGATAGCAGAAAGTTGGTGACCACCATGGTGAAAGGTGTCATGTTTTTCAGCTTTTCAGTCCATTTTTGGTGGTGAAATTGGTGGCCAAAGGTCAAAAGGTCACTGTGACTGTGACCAAACCGCATTTCTGACTATAACCAAGATCATAGACTATCCTTTTCTAAAAGAATCAAATGATGAAGTGATAATATTTTATATCCAAGAGTTCAAAGTTTATTTTACTGTGCATAATAATGATCTTCAAAAAACACTGTTCTTGTCCCATTTTAATGCCTTTACTTAGGGAAGAAAAGGGACACTGTGACCACACTTTCACACTTGGATAGATTGGTGACACTAATCTTTAGTGCACACCTTGAGACTGTGATGGTTTTTAGATCCACTCAGCAACCAGTTGAAGATGTGTGCAAAGCTTTCACATTTTAGAATTTGTTGCTTCATTGCAGCAACAATCAGAGTCACTCCAGACTGCTCCACCCAAAAGTACTCTGTGTTCAATTCAGATATCAACCTACTCACTAAAATCAGTCACTGCTTGTGCCAACAAAAGAAAAAAAGATATTTTATTGCTATGTAAACTTAACTGCTGGTTGGACTAATTGGCATATTAGAAGTATTTGCTAACCTAATATTTGATTCTGTACTGGGCTACTTTTCATTTAAAATGTAACAATCCCACTCGACCAGCAGCCATAATTTTGAAAATGCTGAGATTATTCTTAAGTAATACAAAAGACCTCTTTGCACTCACATAAAAAATACCCAAATAAAATCTCTGACATTATGACACGCTAACTAGGGAAACGACTAATAAAATGCTCTTCTCCTTCTTCAAAACAAAATTTTATTACTTTTACCTCAACTTTACCGAACTGAGATGTGTGTTTGGAATAGCTTAGTGTAATGACAGTGTCCAGAGGGCAGCACTTAGTGGGCCTGCAGCATGATTTCTTAGCTTCTTTTGAAAGTCTATTGTTGAGTTTGCATTTTATGCAGCAGCAATTGCTGACTTAAAAAAATACTTATGCATGGTGTAAGAAAAACGGTTCGATCAGGATGTCAGAAGGGTGACTGTCTTCAAAAAAAAGAAGTGCTGCTCTTGATCCAAACCTTGTTCTTTTCCATTGCTGGGGGGTAAATTTCTCTTTTGCGTGATATTGATTTAATCAATAAAGCTAACAAGGGAAAAAAAAAAATAGGGTGAAGTTTTAATTAGCTGCTTGCTGTCATATCTGCATGCATCACCATCTTTAAGAGTATACCACATAATGTTTATTAAATTTTATTTAAAAAAAAACTGAACATGATAGAAATCTAATCTAACTAGTTATTTTTTATTTGATTGCTTCCTGATAATGATTTTTCTGTACCCAGATATATCCATATGCTTTTATATGTATTGTGTATGCACATTACTTATTACATATACATTGCATATACAGTTTTTATGTCTCTTGACCACTGAGAGTGCAGTTATGGTTATCCCCCCATATATTTAGAATTTTAAAATAAATATTTTTTTTCATTTAGGATTTGTTATCTCTGTATCTGGTATATCCGGATTTCGTAATTATGAGATTCGGATCTCGTAATTACGAGATAAGGCGTCTAATTTTTTTTTTTTATGCAGTGAATGCAATGCGTTTCCGTACTGAATAAAGCATCATTTTGATTGTGTGTCTTAAGAAACCATGTGTAACTTACTGAGTTCTACCTACATTATCCTAGTGGAGATGCTGTTATTTTATGTTAATTCATAAAATTATTTATTGCTGCTTTGCAATGT
>JAPZDZ010010140.1:0-12926 GCA_029783805.1 Acanthurus tennentii | reverse complement strand
ACAAACCAAATAAACTTTGAAATTAAGACACAGGTGTGAAATATATGGCAAAATAAGTCATAGCATGTGCTGTCAGAACTGGCCTTAAAAGAGCATTACTGCTTTAACTGTAGCAGAGACATTGTGCCTGGGGTTTCTCCTTATGTTGCATGTCTCTTGTACACACTTTGTGCACTGGTGAGAGGGGTTGAGAGAGACAGAAGTGAGAGTGAAAGAGAGAGAACAGAATTAGACATCTGCCATAATGAATTTCACAGAGTCTTACCAGCAAGCCCACACCTGTTGCACTATTTGTCATTGACATGATCTGCTGCTGTTGCCACAGGCTGCCCTAAAATGTGTGACAGTGTTTTTTATCTGCCATAGTCTGTATATTAGTGATTTGAGTACAGCTTCTCAAGATAACATAAGTGTCATTTCGGTCACACACCTACTCAGCTCTGGTTGTTAATAACTAAGGTGTTTATTTTCATCAGTTTGAAGTACCCCATGTTTGAGCTTTACCATATGAGGTAATGCTGGATGGTGTGAGGGAAGTTTTTGATCATACAACTTCAACAAGTTTCCTGGACTGTTTGAAAACTCTCTGACACTTCAATGCAAGTAGTGTTTGTTAATCAGCCAAGGGAGATGGCCCATCTAGCTGATCCACATTTTACGCATTCTTGTCATAGATTATAGAAAACACAAACGTGCTGTCTGTGTTATCCATGAGTTTTTATTATTTGCAACCCACCCTGGTAGGTGTTTTCAATTTTTTTTTCGAGATTGGCCTTAGTTTAAGGACTGTGAGGGTCTGTGCAAACTGTGATTAGTTGATATCTCTCTCTAAAACATATATATTTGTTCCTCAAAAAATGTTGAAATAATCCTTAAGGTTGGTCTGATCGTTCCGCTAAGTCTGATTATCTTTGACTTGTTAGTGGTCTAGATGTTATTTCACAGCCTTCCCTCCCAGTTTTTTCTCAACATTTATAAGATCCTCTTTCATCATAGATAATGAGGCATATCTTCCCATTTACACACATTCAAATGAAATAACACACAACATCCTGGCTCAGACCAGAGCTCACTGCTGTGTGTTCACAGTGTGTTCGGAGCATCACGTGATGTTATATAAACTGTGAACAAGTACAGACACAGCCTCACAAGGAGCTGCTCTGGTTAACATTGCTGAGGAAATTAAGGCTGTACTCTGGGTTCAAAACTATTGTAAACATTTAAATCCAAACATTTAAACCAAACAGTCAAATACAACCAGATGGTCCCAAAGGTCTGCACTCAGCATTAAGCCCTGAGACACTATGGGATGTCTGGTGTCACTTTTGTTCAGTTCAATCACTTGAAAATGATAGAAGCCTACTGTCGCACTGCCATGTTTCTACAGTAGCCCAGAGCAGTCAAACTGAACACTTATTCCAAAGACAGCTTTTGTTTTTGCCCAAGTTTTGAGGCCACTGTAGATTCTCCTTCATGCTTGGAAGCGGACAGTGAGCAGCAGGATCGCTGAGTCTGACACACTCTATCAAAATTCTGACAATGAAAATTAAGCAAAAAAAGAAATTTTTTAATCAAAAAATGTAGACTTATTAGTGCAAAATTAAAATGTGTTATAAGGTATTACATCCTGACTGATTTTGGATGTCTGGGGCTGATACCAATATCAATATGGAAAGTTTTAAGAAATATGATTGTGATTTGTCTTCTAATATTAGTTTTCTTTCCACTCTACAAAACATAAATATTATTGATAAGATTTCGACATTTCTTCTATTTTGTGCACATTATCAACTGAAATATTTGATACTATACCTGCAATAAGCCAACATCAGATGATATTTTAATCCCTAAGATTTTTTATTTAAACTCTAGTAATAGGCCAAAATTTGAGTTTTTAATCAAACTATAGAAATGTTATAATTAGCTCAGTAATTAACCAGTCAAATGTTTGCCTTTTTATGTCATACTCATAGTAAATCAATTTCTATTTACTCTCACACACTTTGTATTTCCTATTTCACAATTTCTGAATACATAAGTCATCATTTTTACCTGTCATCCAGTTATTATTTTGGCTACAGTTGACAGTTTGTACACAATTTCAACATAATGAACATTATACAATGTTCTGTATATTTTCCATTTTCAGTTTGTTTTGCTTTCATTTATATTTTTTGTGTGTTAGATAAGTGCATAACTGTTAATGACTAGCCAAGTAAACAAAATCTTGCAGTTTGGCTACATACTATCTATGACAGGATCCACCAGAGACAGAAACATGTTGATACTGGTCAGTTTGTATCATACTTTTTGAAAAGCACAGAATCAAGTTACAAGAAGCAGACCACGAAACAAGCCAGGGCTGGAGGACTGAAAGCACATGCCAACTCCACCCTGAGTAATGATAATGGAATTAAAGGAACTGCTGCAGTGGCGAAACTGAGGCAATTAGACCAACAACCACACACTAAAAGGTATGATTGATAACAGTGACTCTGATCTGCCACTTCCCCCTGCAGGGATATTTTACTCTGAACTCTACTTTTGATCAGTGTCCAGCTTTCAAATATTTCCACGAGCAAGCTGTAAAAAAGGAAGTGACACATATTCACTATTCCCTCAAAGACTGAAGGCCAGACTAATTATCACCAACCATTTTATTTATGAAATAAACTGGTTGTAGGAACCTTAACACTTTATTGACACCAAACTAATGTGACCAAATAAGTATCAAAAAACCTACTGGCCTAGTACAAAAAGTTGCAACTAAATGGCTGCTTTTTGTTGACTTGAACCATTGTTATTGTTGACACAATCCCCACCCTTAGACAGGCCACTAGAGCTCCAAACTTGCAGAATCCAGCAGAACCCCTTAAACAACTTGAAGGAAGGCTTAGTTTCGCTGTACCTGTGTATCTCTGCCTTTATCATGACAAAAGCAAAACCTTAATAATAGCATGGCATGGCAGTCTGCATGCCACAACTTTACAAACCCGAGCAGTGCTGACACGAGATGTTAAGCAATGGACAGAAAACAGGCCAACCTTCAACAGATCAGCATCAGTGAAAGTGAACGCTGTATTAAGATTATTGTTCACAGCATTGCACAGCCCTTTTCAACAGGAAACTAAAGCTGTTATATTGCTCTCTACGAAGCAAACAGACAAAAAACCAACATGTATCTAATCTATCACCAAATATTTAATTTGTTTGGTTTACTGTGTCATACAATAACCCTAAAAAACTAACTAACAAAAACTAACAAATAACTAACTTGGAAAAGTAACCGTTTTCGTCAGATCCATCTAATAGTTTGGAAGTTAACATAGATGCCTGAAATGGCTTGAGCTTCCCTTTGGAAAGTGCTCTCTGAGGGCAAGGTTAAGTGGTGAAAATATTAGGAGCATACACTTCAACCAATGTTGTTTGGGTTATTGTTTTTTTTTTTAAATTTTTTTTTGGTGGCTAAAATGTGTTTGATTGCTGTCCTCATTCGAAGCAGTGCATTGCTTGGCTTAATACACCATTGCTCCTGCTGCATCTCCAAACCGGGGGTGTGCTGACCACCTTTGACTCATGCTGATCAACAGATAATGAAATGAAAAAATATGAACCCAAAAAGATTTTATCCCAAGACTCCATAACATGTTAAATCAGAAATTCAAAAAGTTCATCCCTGGGTGCGGTGGCACCAAAGAGAGAATATGAATTTATGACCTCATTGTTGTAAAATACTGGTTATTGCTCTGTTGGTGATGATTGTGTGCATGACCACATCCCTTTTCTTTCATCCCAGCAGAGATTTTCAGTCGTGTTTCAAGCGTTAGCTTTGGGCTGTCCGAGCTCAGATGATTACTTGGATACCACACCTCACAGTGACACGGTGCGATATTAAAAACCGAGGCGGAAGTAATGAAACATGCCCTCTGAGGGAGCGTCACCATCATTTAGATAAAATTCTAAAAACTCTGAATTAATAGCAATAACAAAAGAGGTGAAGGTTCAGATAAAACATTTGTCCTTCTACCCATACAATAAACAAATCGACTATGTTTTCATTCTCCTAACTCTTGACAAACTGGCAGAAGGCAAAGAAAGTCAACCTAAGTAGTGACTTTAACTCTTAGCAACAGCTGTGGGTGTTCGCTTCCGCCCCTCTGTGTGCATCGTATAACTGCTGGTAATAATGATGGAATAACACGCAAACAATTATTAGGGGAAAAAATCACTCAAAAACACTTGTTGATGTGTGGGGTTTGTGCTGAACAGAGACCGAATGATTCCGTAAAAAGCCATTTTGTTCTGTAGCAAACATAACTGCCAAAAATAAACATGCTAATATTTTTAAAAAGGACTTTGGCATCACTTGCTCTTCTCACACACATACAGGACTAACAGTCCTTCTGACACTTGGAAAAGACAACTGCACCATAGCAAACACATCCACTATATTAGCTAGTTACAGGTCTCTTGACATGTACTTACCATTTATTTGTGCATTCTATCATCAATTCTTGAAAAGAGGCAGCGAACTGAAATTTGGACGCTTTCTTTCCGACCCGTTGAAGCCGCTTCCACACCGAAGTCATGTTTGGACTCAGGCTTGTCAAACACCTCACTCAAAGACACGAAAAAGCGACATGAATTCGAAGTTGCTGCGTAGCCCCGCTAACATGTCCCTCCGCTGGGACTTCACCGGGGAAAGTAGACGGAGAAACTCCACCTGTTTCGCGGACAGCTCCCTTTCGACGGTGTCTTACTCATTCGTCACCGGCATCCACGCCATACAGATGACAAAACAAACACACGCCTCAAGTTAGAGCTGGCGTCAAGCTGAACAAAATGAACAGGAAACTGCGGACAACGACTTTCAAAATCAAGTCCTCGCGTGCAGCGTCTCATACTGGCAGTTGCTACTCAAACCGAGAATTTATCATCTCGCGGTCGAACGCGTCCGTGAAAAAGTCATGCTGCAGTTTACATCCATATCATATCTGTTTGGGTAATACATTTGTTTTTTGGTGGAAGGAATAATTTTTCTGGAAGGAATAATTTACATGTACAATTTCAGTGAATACATTCCAACGAAAAACACGGTCTTTTCGAGGAGTAGAGGAATGATACTCTTCAGTCAACATGATGCAGCAATAATCACGTGAAGCTCAGATTCAGCTAAACCAGTAAACTTTTGGTGGACTACAATGTTTCTGTGCATGTTGGTACAAACAAGCTCGGACTTCTAAAGCATAAGAGCTTCACAACCATCTTAAACCAGGCAGCACAGGCTATCAGTACAAACAGTACAGTTTCAAGGTGGGAACCCAAGATTAATTTCACCAATTCAGTATTAGAATAAATGTGAAATATGGTAACAATTTCCCTTCTATTTCACAGTTACAACATTACATCATAATCAGAAAAGTGTTTTTTGAAGAATGTAGCGATGACACAGTGAAGGTGACCAAATAAAAATTGTCATAAATACTGTGGTAATGGTTTACAAAGGAGGAAATATTGGAGAGATGTGTGCAGGTCTGAATATTTGTAAAGAAATTGAAAGTACAGAAATATTTTATTATTGTAAAAAACTTATAAAACTGGAATTTTATCATTTATTATTATTATTCAGTTTATTTATTACTTTATTTGACAAATATAATAAGATTTTTTTTTTAAATTGGACATTTATTCCATTTGAAAGACAATACTTCCTTTTTATACAGAGTTTATCATGGGTAACTTGATGCAACAGATTCGATATGGTCACACCTACAGTGACTTCATACTGGGGGTTAATGTAATAGTAAAAATAAATGATGTTGTTCATCTTTTATGCTTAGATCACCAAAGCAAAAAGAGAAAATAAAATAAAATAAAATAAAATAAAATAAAATAAAATAAAATAAAATAAATAAATGAATAAATAAATAAATAAATAAATAAATATTATTATTATAAATTATTATTATTAATAATAATAATAATAATAATAATAATAATAATAATAATAATAATTCTAAAAGGGTATTAAAAAGTCACACAACCCAAATTACAACCCAATGCCATTATAGATGAAATAGTGTAATGTTCAGTATGATTACTTTGTTGAGAGCCACCTGCATTTGTATTTCTCTAGATTTTCATCAGATCTATGTTACAATATATATATATTTACACCTTTATTTATACAATATATAGATATAATTTGCTTTTATTATCATTAAAAAAACGAAACAAACAATCATCTGCCTGAATCACAGTGCTGCCTATGACTTGACTCACACAAAGAGGGCTGTAACAAATAACAGATGCAGCAACCCTACGCACATAGTCCTTAGACAAGTCAAACAGTCATTAGTGAGTTCCCATGAAACTCTGTTTAGGGATATTATCAAAGGACTGAATACAAAACAGAAATTGCTTGTAACCCTGACAGGGAAAGTTTTCCCCTCTGTCATGACTGAGTCCCCCTCAGCTGGAGGGACTTTTCCAGTTAAACCCTGACTCTATTTATAATCTCTTGCTGACACACTGAGCAGCTGGGAATATAATGTAGCCTCCAAAAGACAAACAAACACAAACAACCTGTTCAAAGCCTGAATGCTAAGAGTTGGTTGAGGAGGTTATATCAAGCGTTCATATTACATATACATTAAAAAAATATTACTATGTCTTTTCAGATGTTGAAAATGTGTATAGAGCCATTAAACTTAATGCCCTCTGGTGCAAACCATTTATACTTCATGGCATAGAATTTATCTGGGATTTCCCTGGTTTGAGTTTTTCTTAAATTAATAAGTAAAATAAGTAACAAGTTCACCAAGTGGATGGAAAAAAAACCTGAATATTTGCAGTGAATGTTTGATCAGGAAATGAGTAATTAGGAAATGGGTTCTATAGCTTTTATAACACGCACATACTAATAGATTTTTTTTCAACCGGGACAAACCAGAATAAGCTGTAAACAATATATTGATATATGATATATTATCACCTTATAGAATGTACATGGCAGCAGTCTTTGCAAACAGTTGCCTATTTACAAATTTAACAGGTACACACTAAATTATACATACGCAGTCATTTTTCTGTCTAAACTAAGTTTTAGTTACTGTCCTTTTGGGAGAAAACAAGTAAAAAAATCAAAAAATAAAAGACCATGAAAAAATTCTGTTAAACTGAGGAGATCTCTGAGTTTTTGTTTCAATTTGTGGTAATCTCTGTAAGACATGGTCATTGTATCCACTGTAAATCTTAAAAAAGTTATTAAGGGGGAATTTAAAATCTTTTATTAACAACAAATATAAATATGAACAAATGCAAAAATGGAGGACACTTGTTACCTTTTTAGTGGACTATGTTATATCAGAATTAGTTTAAAATAATGTATTTGGGGTTAGTTTAGTAATTTGAGGTAAACATCAATGAAATAACATTTTAAAAGTGGAATTTTAAAGACACCCTCCAGACACATAGATGTAAATTTTAAAAAGTTCTGAAATTATTGTTTGTAAGTGGCATATCGCGCAATAATGTGAATAAAGCAGATGCGGGCAAAACCTTTGGTAAACTAATGCTCTATGTTACATTACTTGATAATCATCAGCCACCAAGTTACACAGGTTTTAATAACCACTCGCACATGCACATTTGGGGTTTTCACCATAGACCTAAAACTTGACCTCATTTTGGGGAACAGAGAGAAGTCACAGGGAACCAAACGAAGTAGGACGGATGAGAAGTGAGGACTGTGTTGTTGTGAGTGTGTTTCCAAACCACTCTTAACATGGGCGTTGTCATTTTTGAGATTCCAATACTCATTGTGCTACAGTTTAGGTTTGTGCCAAATGTTCTTCCTCAGCACCTCAGAATGTCACAGTTGTGCTCAGTGTTAACAATCTGAGGTTCAGGGAAGAAATCAGGGATCCAAAGAAAACCATCGCTATAAAGACTACAGTATGGTAGCTGTGGACACAAGGACAACACCATGAGTCTGCTGATGTATATCCTTGCAGACTCCAACATATTGCTACATCTTAGAAATCAGGAAATGGCAAATGTGCACATAGCAGTGATAACAAAAACACACATTACGTAGGTGCAGATTATGACTGAGCGATGTAACTTAGAACACTTATTCACAAAGTAGTTGCTATACTAAGTTACATACATATTATTGTGCAGCACTCTGTTCATGCAAAACACAAACAGTCTGTGAAAGTTTTGATTGGACTTCATATAAGGACATTTACACAGTTAGTCTGATATGTTTTTTTTGGGCAAATTTTAAAATCCCTAGAGGATCGACATCTCCTGCTTCATTAAAAATTCCACACCTCCTGTATATGCAAATTTGTTTATTTCAAATTTTTTTCTTCTATGCACAAGATGCTGCTTTCTTAACTGTAGAGGACCCTGCACAGTGAATGTGCACTGGCGGCTTCAATATCTATATCACACTTTTAGAGGTTGCACATAGGACCACATTTGACTTCCAAGCTATTTGTGATGTCACACATCATGCTCTAAGACCCGCCTCTTAGGATCATATTTTTTAATTGACACAGAGAAACCTCCACTCTCAGTAGATGAATGTGAAAACAGCCTTCTTGTTTTAAACTCTGCATATACGCCATTCTGCAGGGGGCTTAATCACCCAACCGTAAGAACAAAAAGAAATACATATTTTTGGGTGCGGGGGAACTATAAATTGAATATCAGCATTTGACATGGTTGACCACAATACTTCTTCACACAGTCTTGAGAACTAAGTCAGTCTATGAATGTGTTCTTATCTGGTTACAAACATTCAATACATCATACAGAGGGCTGTTTACATTAGTCTTGGTAATCATGCATCACAGAAACATGGCTTTTGTTTGGGAGCTGCATGGGGAGACGGCATGGGCCCCATGCTTTTCTTACTATATACACTGATATTATCACACAGCACAATAATCATTCATTTCCACAGAGACAGTGGTAGAATACAACTACACTTTTAAGCCACATGAGACTACTTACTTGTAATCTGAAAATAATAAATGTGTGAATAATTGCATGTTTTTTGTCTGAATAATCAAAACAGAGAAGTATCTTGTTCAGTTGCCAGAAGAGAAGGAAGTTCAACCAAAGCGTCAGAAAATTGTTGTCCGTGTGTCTCATTGCAACCAATTATCATATCAGGGGCTTCACATAATAAGTGTCAGTGTGTAATTGGTCAGGCTGCATCGTGGTATTGATACAAGAGTTGAAAAACCCTGATTATACCAGATGTACCAAGTAAATAAGAAATCAGTTCCACATGCTTGCAGTCTCACGTGATCTTCTCCTAGTACACGCTGTCCCAGGCTCCATAAGTGCTAAGATATTCATCCTGCTCCTGGGTCGGTCCCTGCTGGGATTGAACCTCCCTGTCAGTGTTCCTCCATCCTCCTGCAGTTAACTCTGCAGGCACACAGGGAAACAGCTGCATTTGGGAGGGTAAAACAAAAGCAGGGAGAAGGAAGAGTGGAGGGGAGTCTCCACATGTGTTAGCAGTTTTTTAAAGCTGATGTTTTGCCAAAGCTCTATCAGTGGTGAGGTTATGTTTGTCAAAGAAACTATTCATGGAATCGCATTTCCTGGTTTCTGTGGTTTGGTGACAGCTCCTAATGTGGGAATTAATGAGTTGTATCACAATATGTCTCTGTATCCCTACAGACAGAAACCTAATGGCTAATAGACATAACTCTAAATCATATACATACGAGTGAAGCAGTCAAGTTTTCAGAGACTATAAAGCTGCTTTGTTTATATCTTGATTTTTTATCAGTCTATGATTTATGAGGATGGGGAGGGGGTCATGGTGGCAGCTATGAGGTGAAGTCATTCTAAAACAATCCACTTCCTGTCTGCTGGCCTGCTACTTGGTCTTGGCATGCATCCTGTTTTGGAGTCCAGGGAACTGCAAAGCAAATGAGCGTATATTCTGATCACTATACTAAAATACAATGCAAAAGTTTAAAGTCGTATGCTATTCATAGTCATCCACTTACAACAGAGTTTAATTCATTACATAACAAAATATAAACAACCACAATGCTACTCAATGACTTAACATCCAAACAGATGTTTACATCTGACTTGTCTTTACCATCTTTTTTTTAACTCTCTGACCCCTCCGTCCTGTTGGACCTTTCAGCAGTGTTTGACATGAATCATCACATCCTTCTCTCCACGCTCCAACAGCAGTGAGTCTTGCTCTGCACTCTCCCTCTCCACATCCTATATCAAGGACCATATTTATTAGTCAACATGAAGAGATTCTGTAAGGACTGCGAGGAATCCGAGTGTAACACTAAATGAACACTTTTTCTTCACATATTCATCCACCTAAACATCAGAAGGATACATTTATTTGTCAACCAGAAAGCAGTGCAGGTTAAAGTCCAGCTGCTGTCATCCAGACTACTGCAAAACTCTTATTACTGGAGAAAAGCAGAGTGCCCAAGTTCTTCCAGACTCTGCTTTAGCTGTTGGTGAATGTTTGAATCTGATTTACAAATGGTCCAGGCCCATTCTACGTTCATGACGGTCAAAACTTATGTTCCAGCCCCATTTACCGGGTTTTGCTTCTGCCAATAGAACTGCTAGTTCCTGACTACAAGGGGGGGCACATCCTGCTATCCTGGCTCTACAATGGTAGAAGAAGCTCCCCTTTGACCACAAGACAGCAGAAACTCAAGGTCCTCTGTTCGGACTGAAAACTGCTTGGCAACTGCAGGTGTGAACTTTAGAAGACATTGGCATCCAGCAAACAAGAAGGGTCTGATGAAGAGACTCTAAGGTTTCATCATAACAAAGAGCACAATCCAGCATTTTTTAAATTTATATATTTATTCTTGGTGTTGATATGTGGCTAAAAGTGACGATACCTGATATCACCTAGTATATTTAAAACAGTTGCATTAAAGTACCTCTTCAAGGCTGATCCTAATGTTTTTTTAGTTCTTCTTGTAGGACCAAAACTTTGTAATCAAAGTGGACTTAGTATATCTCCACCTCAGTTATTTTACTGGCAGTGTGGACGAGCTACTGCATTTTAATCACAATGCCAGACAATTTTCTCTAAGAGCTCACTAAACACCTGACAAAGTAAGAAATTCAAACTCAAAGTGAACATGAGACAATCACCTTCTTTCTAGGCATGGATGAGCATGTACTTGAGATTTACTGATGCTCTAGTAATCAGATCCCTGGTGGTATCATGCCCTACATTTCCATGTGACCTTTGTAAATATAGCCTGGCTAAGCCAAACACCTGTTAGCTGTCTGTCAGAAGTACTGAGGGGGGGGTCAGGCGGCAAGAGTATACGCCACAATATAAATAAGGTCACAGAACATCATGTTGTCCATGCAACTGTGATGCAACAGTCTGCAGTGCGGTCACATGTATGACCTTTGAATATGCTTTAATACACTCATGATATAAGACGGCACCATTAAAAGATTAAAATGTTGTACAAGATGGCATTTCATGTGCTGTGGCTGAGGATAAAAGTAATGTCCTCCATGTTTGTGGTTCTACATTACTGTGCTTATAAAAGTAAAACTGAAGCTAGTGACTGTGATTAGCCTCGACAGCTTTTTTTGGTGGTGGCTTGCTCAGCGGTTGCTACAGGGTCCTGGGCGGTTGCAAAAGTGACACTAAATTTTTGTTTTTAGGACAAATATGGTGGTTGGGGCCTTCCTTCATCATACACTAAAAATTACTCTGATTTGGAAACTTTTAGAAGTTGTTTAGTTAAAAAAAAACAAATCTTCTAAAGTCATGTGTACCTGCCTTTTTTCAATGTTACATACATACTGTGGTCCTACTACTGTGTTTCCATTTCCTTCTTTGTATCCCCTGATTTTGAGGTACATTGTTTTCAATGGTAATAGTCATTTGACCTTGTAATATTGATGTAACATTGTCTGTTTAAACATCTAGTGGGCGAGAAACATCAGCAGCTTTAAGATAGATTCTGCAAGTCCAGTATTCTCTCTACTTTTTGCTCAATTTTAAGTTCAAGATGTAACCCATTTCTCAATGAAAAGCTCTACTTTGGTCACCACCTGGTCAGAAACCATGTCTGTCTGCTGTCTGGTGCTGAACAGCTAGAGCACAGTGGGTTCACTTAAGCACAGGTTGCCAGGTAGAAATAAGGTTAATCAGGACCTAAACATTGAGGGTGAGGGCAGCGTATCCAACATGAGCTAAAAGAGGCTAAGAAAAGAAGTAGGCTGCAGAGCTGCAAAGTTGGTGATAATTCTTTGTGGTTTTCACATGCAACTTTTTTCACAATCAATAGTAACTGAACCCTACTGGTCACATAAAAATATTAAGTAGTGTAGCATTTATTATTTTTACTTGCCTAACTTTGACCACTCTAACTACACTGTAGTTGTCACACATACATATTATTGGTTTGATTATTAAATATTGAGTTAATTAGCAGTTGACTGCAAGAAATTCTTTTCTCATCATATTTATGTACATCATGAATATAAAAACATGTAGTGCAGTTTTGAAGTAAGCTCTACTGTGGTGGGAGTAACAGCAATAGCAGAGGGCTACAAATCTAACAGCATTAACCGACAGCTCACTTCCCTTGAGGCAACTGGCGTCGACCATGTGACCTTTGAATCTTTGTGTCTCTGAGGCAGTATTGGGACAACAGTTGGCCGTGGTATTTGACACGGTGTTTGACCAGCTCTGAGGAGGCTCATGTGTCTGGTGACCGGCCATCACAAGACTGTCATGACCATCAGTCATCTCTGGAGCACTGGGCCCGAGCACAGCCCTATAAACTGCTGACTGGAGGGGGAGAACAATGGAAGCACTCAGCAGTGACTCAACAGAAAACTCAACAAAACAACTGATATCCCTCCATTTCCTTCTT
>JAPZDZ010010031.1:0-14982 GCA_029783805.1 Acanthurus tennentii | reverse complement strand
CTCTTTCCATTGGCACAGGTTTGAAAGCTGTCACACTTACACTTTAGACAGTAGAGGCCTGACTTTGACATATGTCCCATTGACTTGAATGGGACAAGACAGAGGTGCCAGTGCAACTTTGAGGGCTTCTAAAATTCAAACTATTCGAAAGAGATTTAAATGGTGATTTACTTTTATTCAGCACTGTGTCCTCTGTCATCTATTAGCTTTTGAAGGCACTACCATTTACGCTTTTGGAGAAGATAATGTTTGTTATAAGTGAATTTTTTAGCATTTTAAAATGCAAATAGCCGAGAGCCTGTTGATTTTAGCCTAGGGGTGTCAGTGCGTGATTTTTAGCTCTTGATGAGTACTACAATTAGGCTTTCGTCCCGTCTCTCTACGACATTCCTGTGGGTCGCAGTGGGTGCTTTTGTATGCCTAGGTGGCGCTACAGAGCACATTTTTGAATTGAGGGGGTCAGTTTTTCCATTTTATGAAATTTTAAGCCGTCCCTGATGTGCGTGCCAAATTTGGTGAGTTTTTGAGCATATTTAGGGTGTCAAATTAAGCATTGAAGAGGCGTAATAATAAGAAAAAGAAGAGAGAAACGCAACAGTTACAATAGGGCCTCGCACCGCCTTCGGTGCTCGGGCCCTAAAAATGTTTGTTGGTTGGACCTACCTCAGAATTACACAGGACATTGGCCAGTACCCCTATCTCAGGAACAGACAGCATGTTGGTCAGGGCAGTGGGCAGCAGAGTTTCTGGGTGCTAGGGAGTGAAGGCTTTGGTTTGCGAGGCATGAGGACCACCACATGTAATGTTTTTAGCATGCGGGTGACCTTGACAAAGAATGAAAACCAATGTTATTTTAGATTATTATGTCATTTTGAAATTATGTTGTTCATTCAGTTAAAACCCATTTTATTTATGCTGCCCAAAGTAACACCATTTTGCTGCAATTTTGTTGATAATTATTTCAGGATTTATTCCTTAACTAGAAGCTGTTGTGAGTGTCTCGCATACGTACAAGTTTGCCCTGTATATAAAAGCCCGAAGGGGTTTTTCATATAAAACATGGCCAAACTGTAACAGTATAATATTTCAGGGAGTAAGCAAGGCAGTTGTGTAAACTGTCACATACTTACACATACTGTAACTGAACATTCTCTATCGTATGGAGACTCTCTCTCCACTCCATTACATATCCCATATGTACGGAGCCCTGTAAGACACACTAAGAATGGCAGCACCAGCCTCATAATGTAGGCTGAACTGTGTAACCTTTGAGTCAGACAAGCTGCCACCAAGAGCATGCATTCAAGGAATCACCAGTGTAAATGTTAATGAACTATATACAAATCAACATTCACATTATAAACACACACCCCTTGGCCAACAGTGCCTCAGGACTGAAGTTGCTGTCCCCCAGAAGCCAAGGTTTACATCACCTGCAAAACGTGAGGGCTTGACTGGAGAGGCCACTATGACCAGCCACACCAGGCTGGCAGACAAAGAAAAATAAAATTAAAGCTGCAAGCAGCGTTGGACGGGCCCTCGCACCCTGCTTCCCCGTCAGAGCCAGCGCCAACACACCCCAGACACAGCTGACCGCTTGCGCTCAGTCTACACCGCCACCCAAGCGCAGTACGTGCCTTCTTTATCTCATGCAGGCAGACCAGAACATCACTGCACTCACTGCTTGAAAGTTAAAATCAGGCAGTGAATCAAGTTAATCCATGTGCTAAATCAAAGTCCACTCTTTTAAACCATTACCTGACACTGATTCAAAATTGTAACAAATAAAAGAAATAAAGTACCTCCTAGCACAAACGCCTCCACCACTGTAACCTGTGACCTGTGCCTGTCATCCCTCCCTATTGTGCCTGTACACAGCCAGCAGGATACTGCTCTCAGCAGCTGTTTCACAGGAACGTCACATGAGTGGCAGAATGTGGAAGAGCAGAGGAGAGCACAGAAATAAAAAAACATTTTAGAAAACCTCCTGAACAGTACCACAAACTTGATCAAATCTTACACAAAATAAGGTATATGTGATTTGTTCCTCTCATGGACCTGTACTTGAAATTTGTTGATGTGATCTAACCCTGCAGCTCACTCAGCTGAGTTTGGAGAAATGTTAAAGAAAATAACAGAAAATAAAATAGCTTTGAAGGTCATTTTTTAAAGTGCTTTTTTTTAAAAAAGTGTAATGTGGGAGTCTCTAGCATGATCCATGAAGCCTTGTCAAAAGTGTGATAGACATAGCAACTGTGAGCATAAAAAGTTTATACAGGGTGAGATGTCTTTATGTTGCTCACACCAGTGACATCCAAATTAATGTTCATTGAGATTCGTTGAGGTTCCTTGAAAAGGAACAATTTATTTGATACTGGTGTGACATTTAATTTTCAAAATGTCAGAAGCATAACCCACATGAGCTAATCAAAGTGTCACTGATGTGTATTGTCAGGTGCGCAAGCTTGAGAAGTATATACATTCAGGCACTGAATGTCCATTCCTTTTAAATGGCAGACCCACATTCATTTGACCTCTAGTGCGCTAATCAAAGTTTGATTAACATGTATGCTGGCAGCTGAGGGGATAGCCTTTAAGAATAAACTGCAGCCGCACGCAGATAAATGCTAGTTTATTTCAATGGACAAGGCAAGCAGACCCACAACTGTATGAGTGTAGACCAATCACACATAGTCACATGTGCTAACTTGTACTGTTTTTGAGTTATGCCTTACAAGGTTGATAATGAGTGTATGCTGGCCTGTTTAGACTGTCACATGACCAGAGCAGAGCTCTGCAGCAGAAGCGAGTGAAGGGACTGTGTGTGTGTGTGTGTGTGTGTGTGTGTGTGTGTGTGTGTGGGAGAGGGAGAAGGGGGGGTGCAAGCAGACAGAAAGAACAGAGGAGGAATATCTTTAGAAAACCTCCTGAAGAGTACCAAAAACTTGAAAAACTTGATCAAATCTTACACAAAATATCATATTCCAGAAGGTTTTTTCATCCTCTTTTCACTGACATAGGTTTGAAAGCTGTCAGACTTATACTTTAGACTGTAGGGGCCTGATTTTGACAGAAGTGCTTTTTTTGCCCCATTGACTTGAATGTGACAAGACAGAGAGAAGGATTCCAACTTCGAGGGCTTCTAAAATCCAAACGATCAAAAGGTATTACGATTGATGATTAACTTTTGTTCAGCACAGTGTCCTCTGTTATTTATTAGCTTTTGAAGGCGCTACTATTTACCCTTTTGGAGAAGATTATGTTTGTTCTTAGCACTTTTCAAATGCAAATAGCCGAGAGCCTGTTGATTTTAGCCTAGGGGTGTCAGTGCGTGATTTGTAGGTCTTGATGAGTACTACAATAGGGGTTTTGTCCCGTCTCTCTACGACATTCCTGTGGGCCACAGTCGCCATTTTCTGTGCTGCAGTAGTATATTTCTGTGCTTAGGTGGTGCTACAGAGCACATTTTTGAACTGAGGGGGTCAGTTTTTGAGCATGTTTAGGGGGTCAAATTAAGCTTTGCAGAGGATTCAGAGTGACATTTTTGGCCGTAAATTGCATTTTTCAAATGCAAATAAGTGGCATTTTAGTGTGCCCAGGTGGCGCTACAGAGCAGGGATCCGTTGGTCCACTTTATCAAATTTTTCACCAGTCCTGGTGTGCGTGCCAACTTTGATGAGTTTTTGAGCATGTTTAAGGGGTCTAATTAAGCTTCAAAGAGGCCGGATAATAATAATAATAATAAGAAGAAGAAGAAGAAGAAGAAGAAGAAGAAGAAGAAGAAGAAGAAAAGAAGAAGAAAGAAACGGTACAATTACAATAGGGCTTCGCACCGCCTAGGTGCTTGGGCCCTAAATATCATTATTTCTGGGCACCACCCAGCACCTGTTCACTGAATGATATGCTTGCAGTCACATTAATCTGGTAAAATTGGACAAATGTAGTGGGGACTGACCAGGTAGCAGCAGTAAAGATCTCATTTAGAGATGCGCCATACTACAAAACTTGGAACATGGCCATGCCCAAGGTAGAGGTACACCCAAAGGGCAAGGTGTCCCTGTGCCCACATATACCTGCTGGATGGCTTCAACAATTTAGTGGGAAAAACGGGCCTGCAACAGTAGCTGAGCTGCATGCTCAGGTTTATAACAGACAAATAACTGATCTGTCTTTCTGTAAGCCCATGTCTGGTGTACACACACTTCTAGTGCACTGACCCAGCAGACCAGAGAGCGTTTGCGTAGCTCATTCTCAGCCTGCTTCAAGTGGAGGGACCTGCTGATTCAGCTGAGAGTCTGAAAGGACTATGGGGAGGAACGTTGGATTTGGCCGCAGAACAGCCCTGTCCCCTCTGGCAGGAAACTTCACATCTGATAGGAAAGGCATAAGAAATGGTGCAGGCTGTGCCTCCCCAGCCTCATCAAAGCATTATGGTGCGGCTGCCTGGCCTATTGTATCATCTACCCTCAAAGCCTGGAAAACCCTACCCATACCACATTCAACACAGTTATGGCCTTGACGTGACATCTTGCCAAATCTTGCGAGAAGTTAATCTCCCCAGCAAGAGTGAAACCGGAAGTGCCAGTCTGCTGCCACACAGCTGCTACTGCCTGTTATCACCCCACTATCTTTAGCTTTTGTTTCCTTCGCCTGTGATTGTGTGCTTATGTTAACTCAACACATTACACCACAGCCTTCCGCTTTCGGTTTGGTTGAGCAGTTTTTGTTCCTATGGTGCGTAAAACCCTCAACAGAGTAATTTGCTAGGAACACTGGTGTTTGTTTCTCAACATGCACTATAGCCTCTCCCACAACCAGGATCCGTTGGATAAGCTTTACAACTGTGGTGCGTTAGTTCCTTGTCAGAACAATGTGCCAAGCAGAGCAAACACCAAATGCTGATGGCAAACAGCTCCCACTGATGATGGTTTTCACAGAAGCCCAAACACTACTCAGATTGTGGAGTATGGGATTTACCCCGAGAGGTAAATCTGATGCTTTCTTTTACACTTGTAAGTAGCAAGGAATATCTCCTCCAACTATCTTTAAAACATAATATATACACATGAACACCAACCTGCTCTCATCAAATCAAAATGATCAGTGTCAGTATGGTGCTTATGTGCTCTTGGATTGTCATTAGCCACCCAACAGATGGATTGTCCTAAAGCTAATTATTCATAACAACACCTGACCCTGTGGGTCACCCGAACATATTCCATATGTGGAAAGAAAGTCTTGATATGATAGAAAATATTTTTTAACAACATCTAAACAAAACAAACAATCAAGAAACCACTTTGGAGCATTAATAGAAGAACAAAATGAAAAAAAAAAACCCCGAAATGAGACGCAAAGCAAAACAAGTTGACATTTAATTAGTAGTAAATTAGAAATTTGGTCATATTTTTCTAGCATTATTCCAATTTATAATCTTGTGAAGTGAAGAAGGAAGGAGGGCTCATTGGCTTTCCATTTGCTTCAATGAAATTAGTATTTATCCACCAGGATAACTATATTATTAATATAACAAACAGGCCAGCTTAAGTTATTCACAAAAAAGAGAGCATGAGAAATACTAAGTAATGGTACTTTGTTAATATTTAGTGATAGCCAATTTTATAATTTCAGTCCAAAATCTTTCTAAGATATAAATAAGAACATATGTTACAGGGTTTCATCTGAATTATTACAAAATGAACATTAATCAACTTAATTAAAATCTTTTCTAAGAAATTCTGCAACTAGATGGATCTTATTAATTATTTAAAAATTAGTCTTTTTACTTTAGGGGGTATTGGTCATTTAATAAATTCTGAATGGGCTTTGATCACGATAGACTTACATAACTTATTTGGTGGATTTTTGAATAAAGCTCTGTTATTGTATGATAAAATATTACTTTTAGAGGAGCACTAATTTGTTCCTTATTACAACTGTCAACAAATAGACAACAATTATGTGTTTTAAATCAGACAGAGCTGCTATAACATAGGAGAACACTTGAATATATATATTTTTTTGTTAAAGGGGTATTGTTTATAAGAAAGGCAAGTAATTGAGCTGTTAAAACAAATAATTAAGGGGGAATAGGGACACCCGTGCTAAATACCCTGTAGCACTTTAAATCTGGGAGTTAATCCAGGGTTAAGGGCTACCGAGCTGTAAATATCATTGTACAACATTCTAATTATTAGGGATAGCTCGATACCACTTTTTCACATCCGATACCGATACTGATACTGCAGCCTCGAGGATCGGCCGATACCGATCCGATACCAATCCGATTCTTTTTGTCACTCTAAAAGTTGTTAATAATACGTTAATGTAATTTGCTTGATACTGACATCTAAAAACACCACGTTCACTGTATAACAACTATTCTGGTCCCATAAAGAAAGAAGGAAAATATGTGACAACAACTGAAGTCATGTGTAACTGCTGTGGCTTTATTAAAACTTAAAGCTCACATTGCTTTTAACAGCATTTGTAAACACAACAGACCCAGTTGCACCATTCAAATGTTCGAAATAAAATAAAAGTGCAACTTGGCGCAAATATTTAAATTAAATAAAATAATCCCAGTGTATAAACAAAAAAGTCACATTATACCTCAATGACATTGCAAAGCTGCAATAAATAATTTTATGAATTGACATAAAATATGAGCATCTCCACTAGAATAATGGAGGCAGAACTCAGTAAGTTACACATGGCTTCTTAAGACACACAATCAAAATGACGCTTTATTCAGTTCGTTGTGTTAAGATGTCCCGTTTTGCTACCACCCCTTGAGACACTCATTTTGCAAATGTTGCACTCAGCTGTTTTACTTTTCTCCTCCTTAACGTAAAGTAACTCCACATGGCAGACATGACTACAGCTCTGCGGGCTTCTGCTCATGTGACGAAAACACAGGCACATGGCAACCACGGCGACAGCTCGTCTGTGTTACGGCATGTCGCGCAAAGTGAAGTTGGGGATAGATGGGATAGTTTGGGCTTATGGATCGGATCAGAGGGGTTCTAATAAAAAAGTCCGATATTCGATCCAGTCATTTTGGCCTGGATCGGACTCGATACTGATCCAGTGGATCGGATCGGACAATCCCTACTAATTATCTTACAAAATTTTCACCAAAACCCAAAAACTCAAAATGTGGGTTCTAAAGTGAAATAAAGAATTAAAAGAACAGTACCTTAAATGCTACTTTTAATAAAGTCACCACAGTCAAGCATATGAATTGTGAGCCTAATATAATTACTATTGTTTCTGCCCTTAATAACAGCTGACTGATTTTCATCAATCATGACCATTACTACCTTATTTAAATAGTTTGCATAAACATGGGCTAATATTTTGTGTTATTAAATAATAAGATAATCCAAAAGAAGTAAGTTTTTTAAGTTGAAAATTGTGTAATAAGCCCTTGTTTCAGTGTGGGAGAAAGATTTCCTGTTGAAATACATTCTAAGAGGGCCTTATAAAACAGCTCTCTGATGTTATTTCAAAGAAATTTAAAGAAATCTCTTGTTAATCCATCTAATCCAGGTGATTTTCCCGAAAACATTGGTGAGATAACTTTTTCTAGTTCTTCAATTCTGAGGTCTTCCTCCATATTTTGTTTTGAAATCAATGTTTATCGTCTTATTAAAACCTCATTTTTTTAATAAAGATACAGCATTTTCCTCTGAATAATTGGATTTATTTTGGTTGCTCCAAAAGTCTTGAATCTCTTTATTTACTTGGTCCTGATCATCAGCAGTTGTCCCATCCATAATCAACTTCTAAAATTTTCTCTTATTTCTGTCTTTGTTTTTCTGGGCTAAAAAGAGGTAATTTTCTCCTCTTCTTCAATCAAATGGGCTCCTGAGTGTAAAAATGCACCCCAGGTTTAATCCAGATACTTACTGTCAAGTTCACATTGTAACTTATCAATCCTTGAGTGTTTAAAGAAAAAAAGACAACAAACTTGCAGGCTAACCTTTAAGGAAAGCGCAGGAATTTAAAGATGTACAGGAATCAGAAGTTTAGTCCTTAACAAACAAATAAAAGGCAATTAATCTTCAACAACAAGGGTGGAAAACACTGGAGAGGTTTAGAATCTGTACATTTTTCTTGGATGCTTGAACTAACTTAGGGTCTACACATCAGTTGTCAATCAGCTTGGATGCTTCCTTTAAAAAGGCTCTCAGTCCCCTCCTTCTGGGTTCTTGAACCACTGGCCAGAATTTAGTGCAAACCTGCCTGACTTCCTTGGAAAAAATCCTCCTTGAACTGAATATATATTTTGCTGCAGACCCTCTCTCAACCTCATCCAGACTTCTTCCTGGACTGGTTCGCATCCTGAACTGAATGATGATTGACCTCTTGAGTGCTGTTGAAGTAGCGGTGGTGACTTTCTTACCCAGGCACTGAACAGTATCCACGGTCTGATGCAGTCTCTTCACTGACATGAGGACAACTCTTGTTAGTATTCCAAAGATGATTTCTTTCATATACCCCCCTCTTTTGAAGGCAGACCATTCAGTCTTAAATTCCACCTCCTCTTGTAATGGGCTTGATCAGCATGCAATTCTTAACAAGTTGTTTTCTTGGAGCTCCATTACTTTTTCTGTATCCTGTCAATTTCGAGTTAGTTCTCTTTAATAGCCACTGTGTTCTCTTCAATCTTTTCTTACAACTTTTCAAAAGTACAGTCTGGGCACCCATCTTTTTGGTCAAAACTTGTACAGCCTCATTTATCACATCCAACACAACTTCATCTTTTTGTTTATGACCACTTTTCATTTGTTTTTTTCAGGTGGGGACTTTTCATAGGGGTGTGGTTCAGATTAATATTTGCTTTTTGTAGGCCACCTGGAGGGTGGTTAAGTCATAATCGTGGTCAGACAGCATGTTGGCATCCACACGGTTATAATTCTCTAAAAAAAGCAAAAAGTAGTGATGTTTATCTAAATTAGCACAAAAAGTATCAGTTTGGCTTTATCTTTGTTTACAATATTGCTGCTTGCACAAAAAAAAGGGAAAGAAAAAACTTTTTCATTAGAGCCTATAATATGCTGCTGCTCACTTCACCAGCTTGGATCCTTGATTCATTAATTTCAAAGGACTGACAGTTGCACGTCTTGTTGCTCTTGTTGCCAGAAAACTGGCTTACTGGTTCATCAAAGCCAGGCTACCATTATTTCACATGTCAGCTCTTTAACAAAAAAAAGTATATCAAGTAATGAGCTGTCTGCAGTTACACTTTCTCTTTATAGTCTTCATCCACATTTATGCTGCTGAATGTTCACCCGTCACTGATACACTGTCTAACATTCAGTCGTTGTGCAATGACTGAATAAACCAATCTTGCCAGACACAAATTAGCAAAAGTTTGTATTTGTAGATCACAACTTTTGCATTGGAAGTGGCATACATTCCTTTCAGGTCCTATTTTGTGCATATGCAATGGTTAAAAATGAGACCCCTAACCAATCAGCATGTTTTAGGAGAAAAGAGGTGGTAGCTATAGGCACGGTTTAGTTTTGATGAAAGCTAGAAGTCACTGCAAGTTTGTAAATGATGGCAGCTGCCAAAGAAGTTGGCATGAATGCTGCAATAGCTGCAGTATTATCAGAACTGGATTACATTTCCTCATTTAAAGAGGAGCAAAGGACAGCATTCAAGGCTTTTCTTTATGGAAAATATATTCTTGTTTTTCCCTCTGTGGTTTTGCCAAGAATCATGAAGATAACAGACAGATCGCTCATCCAGTTACCTCCCAACTTATTTTTTTTAAATGATCAGCCCCTTCCAAACGCTGTCTATGGACCATTTCCCAGATGGACATGTGAAATATATCCCATGGATATGTGAAAATTTTTATCCAGCATGTCAGGTAAGAGCTGATCCAGGGTATGTATGAAACTCAGATTTTAAGAAAGTATACAGACATCTTCAACTGAAGAGATAACCATTCTTTTTTACTATAACCACATGTTATTATTGTATGTCATCTTGATATATGAAATGTACTGAAATGTAACCACACATCTTGACAAAAAAAAGTTTTTATTTTAAGTTTTAAGTAACCTAACAGTACCCGGGCTTAGTGGCAGAACAAACGACACCATTTGTTTGCGAGGGACCTGGAAAGCTGTTGAAGTACCTAGAAAAAGACTATTTTATTTTTTATTTTTTTAAGACTAGTATGTTTGGTTGTACCTGTGTGCTGGCATCTTTTGGGCATCTCTGCTGCATGGCCCAGGCAGAGATGACATTGAAGCCTTTGACCACGATGGAATCTGGCAGCAGTGAGGCCAAATATTCAGCATTAGACTCTGGATACTGGTTTATTCTCCTGTTGTTACTCACATCCACTAAGATCTTGCCTGCATGACAAAAAGACAAACATTCTTCTACTGTAATCAAATATATTAAATACATACTAAAAGTCTGGCCCCTCAGCTAAAACTATAGTAGTGCAGTAGGAGGTCTCTGTAGGCTGTTTGGTGATAACTTTACAACACTGCTCATGTGTAAGTTGCTTTGGTACAGTCTTTTTGATAATAGTGATTATTATTTTATTTCTTTATGAGTCTAAATCAAAGTTCAAAACATATTCATGCTACTGTATACTTTGGAATGTAATATTTGCATTGTATACTTCTAATGTTTTACAATGTCTCATGAGCAGCATAATGAAATGTACAATATTTTTAAGGGTATCCCAATACAAAACTCATCTCAATCACCAACAATAATTCCTCCTGTCCCCACTGCTCATGGAAATAGCTGGTTGTAGTACATCTTAAACTTTAAACTGAGGATAATTTAATGCTTCAAAAGTTTGATTCAGACAAATTATATGTGTTCTCCAAATGTACACTCTTTTTTAAGTCACTGCCTCTTTGTGTTCCTATCTCTCTAATGCAGCTCAGTAGCAAAGCACTGGGTTAGGAAAAAAATTAAGAAATTTTTCTTTAGCCTTGAAGATCATTACTATTTTGTCTCTGCTGAGACCTCATAATATCTTCAGTTGGACATTGTGATGGTTTCTTTTGTTTGTTTGTTTTAACAGAACACAGATAATGTGCTTTTTTGGGCATTATAATGAAACATAATACTTCGTGACCAGTGTGAGCAGGTAGAATGATTACAGTAGCCAAAAAATATTTTGATGTACATATGACATGTAAATAAGGTGTTAAAACTCAGAGCCCTTGTTTTTATATAGAGCAAATCCATGACAGTGTAGGCTATGCTTTAGTCTATCAAGGAGCCTTTTAGCTAGCCTATGGTTAGCCTCTTTTTTAAAGACTACTGCACACTTTTTACCCTTTATACACACATGCTTGTCTGCTTTCCTGTAGTGAGCCACTGCTTTTATGTTTTATTGCAAAGATCAATTTGAAGAATATGACGACAATCTTTTTGCTTAAAAATAAACAAACTGTTCTGAGTGTGTATGTGTAGTTTTGTTTACCTTCCAGTAGATGCTTAAGGTCCCACAGGATAGAGTAGTGCTCACGGCGGATTGCCAGGAACATAATATTGGCCTTCCCCATAGCATCTTCGTGGTGTGTCACATCCACCACATGGGGAAATGACTGGGCTGCCTGTTTAGGATGGCGGCTACCCACTACAACGTGGAAGCCACAGCGTAGCAATCGTATGGTCAGGCACTTGGAGAAGTCACCTGAGCCTAGGATGGCCACTGTGTGCTGGGCAGGCAGACGGGGGGTCCCTGCAGCTCCAACTCCGTTCTTGATACCATTGTGTGGGAAATAGCCCTGGTTATGATGGAGATGGTGGGAGGAGGAGGGTGTGAGGAACACAGGCCTGCCACTGCCCATCATTGAAAAGGAGTCCATCCTTCCTTCCTGTCACTTCTTCTTCTGTGGTTTTCTGCTTAGGATAATTTCAGTAGGTCTAGGGAATATTAGAGGAAAGGAAAAGTGTAGTAGGATAAAAGCACAACTGAATAGGTTTTCTTGAGAATTTATTCTTGTTATCCTTAATTTAGTCACAGGCAGAATATGCATCAAGTTCCTCTGAGGATAGAACAACAAACAGCTCCTTACTATAAGCATTACAGATGTTCAAAGTTTATTTCATTAATAAATTTATACTTTAATGAAAAGTTTAATGTTTATTTTAGAAACAGCTGTAATCTCACTGCAAGGTTTACTAAGAAGGAGTTTCATATACTTTTAAAAGTAAAATGCGGCACCATCTGGTAAGTCACTGCTCATAAAGGATTTACAAGTTGTATGTAATGGCAGTTGTTTATATTGAATCAATGAAATCAATCATTCCTTGACAATTATAGATAGATCAATTGATAATTATTTACATAGATAATATCTTAATAATGTATTAAGGCTTCTGGGAACCCAAATCACCAAAAACTTTCTTCATGTCCAATTTAGGGTCTTATGTGAATAATAACTGGGGTGGCTGTAGCTCAGGAGAATGAACAGGCTGTCTACTAATCCCTGGCTTCTACAGTCTTTAAGTATCTTTGGGCAAGATACTGAACCCCATACTGCTCCTGTGGCTGTGCCAGTGGCATGTAAATCTGTGTGTATGAGAGCAGGTCAGTACTTTGTGGAGAAGCCACCTGACACAAGTGCACGGAGCTATTCAGTCTTGTTTGCTGACTCCCAAGTAGATTGGCTATTATAGCCTTAAGTTGGTGTCAGAAGTGGGATCTCGAGAGTGATTTCGTCTGACTGCCTGAGGACAACCAGAGGCTGATCAGCCTGAACGAAAAAAAAAAAGAGTTCGGTCTCCCAACCTCGCCAACCTTCAGAGAGGGGGAGCTGACTGACTAAGGTGGAAGGATCATCACCACAGAGATCAGAAAGAACAACAACAGATTTTGTCAGGTGAGTCAGCAAGCAACACTTTTTAAGAAAAAAAAGAAAGAAAGAAAAAAATTGATTAAAATAACATTTATAAATGCGCGCTAATCCCTTGCATATTCTGGGGTGCTGCTGAAGTTGAAATTTTGTGGAACAACTTGTGATTTTCTGCCAAGAGTTCAGACCCAACGCAAGCAGTTCAGCTTACTGCCCCTGAACACCAAAACAGGAACCTCCGTCTAGAATATCACTGATGGGGACAATGGCGTGGAAGAGGCAGAGGCCAAAGGCGGTTGTGGGCCTAGACGTGTGCTACAAATGGGGCCAAAGAGGACACTGGGCGCGTAAATGCAAACACAAGTCCAACTGACGGATGGAGCAGGCGAAGGACAGGAAGGGGTCTCAGCCTATTGCCACTGTGACAGAGGACAGCAGTGACACATGTACATACAATACCTATGAGCTACTGCAGGAGGTAACGAATGCAATTGAATTCATTGAGAAGAAAGTCAATGTATGGCAAGGCACATACGCAAAGTATCACACTGAAGCTTATCAGCATTTATCACATTACACACTGATAATAAGGGATAAAAAATAACATTTCTTTTTGATTCAAGGTGCTACGAACTCTGTTATCAGGACACATGATCTTTCTCCCCCTCCTAAAATGAGTGGAAGTTATGTTTATTCTGTGGGAGCGTCAGGCACCATGGTAACAGAAAATTTTACTGCTCCACTCCTTTGTAAGGATTCTGATAATGTTAGTATTAAACACTCATTCCTGCTTTCTGAGCATTGCTCAATTAATCTATTGGGAAGAGACCTCATGATCACTTTAGGAATCTCCATTCTGTCTACGGCAGAGGGATTAAAAATAGTAAAAACAGACACAATAATGACTCAAATGGTAAAATTTAACCCCTCATTATTGTATATCTATCAATGGTGCTTGGCCAATACAACAGTAAGTCACTCATTGCTTGAGGAGATAAAGAACATAATGTCTGCTCCTGATTCCAGACTCATGTCATCACCTAATTTACATTGTGTATCACATATCTCTGAAGGTGTTGACATGATTTATGAAACTAAATGGCACCAAGACACGGCCGCTGACTTTGGGAGACTACCAATATTGAGCATTTGCTGGGATGCAAACAAATGCGCTGAAGGCATGACATAGACTGATAAACAAATGCATCTCTTTCATATTTTTAACTCAGTCCCACATATTCTTTTAACTAAAAATGACAAAGAGAAGGTGGGGGCTTTTGTTAAAATTGTACCCAGGCTGACTGGACTACAACAAATGTTAAAATCGCCCACTTCTGTTCACGATTGCAATCATATAAAAAAGATTGTTTTTCCGCTGATCTACACAGCACGGGCAGCGTAATAGTGGTTCTTAATGATTCAGACAAACTAACCACTTTATTTACATGCATGTTGAAGAAGCACAAACACACCCACTACTAAGTCAAATTCCAGCGACTCTGTGGGCTTAAAGCAAATATGATGTGTGGTTGGTAAAGAATGCAGAGCTGGTCATTATGACACCTAAATCCGATTACAGACCCTGCCAGAGGCAATACCCCCCTCAGACAAGAAGCCATAGATGGTATCACACCAGTGTTTGAGGCACTAAAACAAGCAGGTGTGATAGTCCCTTGTCAAAGCCCTGTTTGAACTCCTATGCTGCCTGTAAAAAAATTAGGGATGCAGGCCAACCAGAAGAATGGCGTTTTGTTCAAGATTTACAAGCTGTGAACAAAGCACTTTGGCCCAGGGCTCTGATTGTTCCAAACCCTTACACTATTCTTGCACAAATTCCAACTTTGCAAAATGGTTCACTGTTGTAGATCTTATTAATTAATTTTTCAGTGTCCCAGTTAGGCCTGCACGATTAATCGTTCTAGAACCTCGATGTATATTCACCCCTACATGCGATTTTATTTCTAAATTGCGTCTATTTTTTTTTCAAAGAGCCAGCGGCATGTGTCAGAGTTGTAAACAAGTGCTCCAAGGCTTCTCCCTTATCCTATGACAAAGTACCTTTTGGTCACGCGATCCACAGCACGCAGAATCAAATAGTTGAGTTGAAAGTTTCTGAGGAGGGACTGCGGCGTTG
>JAPZDZ010009779.1:0-15006 GCA_029783805.1 Acanthurus tennentii | reverse complement strand
TGTGGGAATTGCTTTCAATTGTTGGGTTCCTATAAATCTAAAATATAAATGTATTTATAGAGTGTGGTCTAGACCTGATCCATATGTAAAGTGTCTGGAGACAACTCTGTTGTGATTTGACGCTATATAAATAAAATTGAATTGAATTGAATTGAATCTCATTCAAAATTGCTCTCTATGTAAATACCCTACCAACCTATTTTGACCAAGTGATTTGATTAGTTAGCAGACTGTAATTCACTGTTGCCACAACCCCTTCCTTTCCAATACCTTGAAAGCATAAAGCTGAGAGCTTACCATTATTGGGTTTGTTTGTTTGTTTGTTTTTGTCTGCATTTTTACTTATTGTTTGAGAACAAGTGGGGTGTTAACTTTTTATGAGATTGATGCACTTTTAATCTTAATCCCAAAGAGGGCAGTGCTATACAACAGTAAATTAGGGGGGAAACAAGGGAAAGACAGGAAGCAACAAAAAAAATAATAAATACATTTTAAAATTAACAAGGGGGGAGGAGGAAAGGCAGTACTACTAGTATAAAGTGGAGTGGAAGTTGCTGTGCTGCTTCTAAGACCCTCTAAAGTTAAGTTACCCAGTTACCCTATTAGTCACCATAAATGAGAGAGTCCTGATGGTAGAAAATGGCCCAACAGAGGACAAGAGTTGAAGAAGAATAATCAATGGACATAAGCAGTGTGTTGGGTTCGAAGAGTGACTCAGCACTTTCTAGTGGGTCCCAGTAGGGCTTAAGGTGCTTTTGCGCTTGCGCCAGGCATGAGTGTAAGATAGGGCCCCCTATCTTTATGTGACATTCCTCCGTAATGTAGGTGGCATTGGTATCTTAGACCTGGCGACAAAGGCAAAAGCGATTCACCTGTGAGGGGACGTAAATCTGGGCTCGGCAGGTCTTCTGGCATTACCAGCTGATGCCAAAAGACATCAACAGTTGCACAATGCATAAAACATCATTATAGGTGTTGCAATAAAATTTCAGAAGACAGTATAAACAAAAGGCAAAGTTCAATCCCTGTTTTTTTCTGGATCCAATAAACACGCTGGCACCAGGAAGCAAAGTTGGTCCAGCTGTCAGTGACTGATCTGTTACAGACGATCTAACAGCTGTGATCCCATCTAGTCAGTTGAGATTAATGAGGCATTATGATTACAATAATTCATAATTTGTTAAAACAAGCTGCGCTTTGCCAGGTTTTTAATGGTCTAACGCAGGGCGCAACTGACCTCATAGTGTCAGGTACAAGATGGCAAACGTGCCACGCAACACCTTCATTCTGTCTTCACTGTCAGACCTCCCGCCCCTGGGCACACTGACTTAGTACAGGTGGACTTGCAATCTTACAAAAGAGGTAAAAATGACATCTGCGCTGGGTGTAAGACAGAGACCGAGGTCTTTTTAATACACGTAATTTTTGTGTAATCAATAGTGCCCATTACCTAAACTAAATAATTCCTTTAAAAAATATTTCTTCTTAGAAACTTTTTAAAATAAATACAGAATTTTTAAATAAATAAATACAGAATTAAAAAAGTGTCAAATCTCCCAAAGTTGAAGGAGGGATTTTCATCTTAATTCATGTTAAATGCCCAAGTCTATCCTAAAAAAAAAAGAACATTTTGTTTTTTCCAATGAAGAATCTTTCAGGTATATGCAGCTTAGACATTTATTCCCAAACTTTTTATTTGAAATCACATTTAGCAGAGCAATTTACAGAGAAGAAATTTTAACTGACAAACTAGTAACAGATCTATATGTAAAGTTCATTAAGCCTTGTTGCAATTTGGAATGTATTTATGGAACAAAAAAAATACATATATCAATTTAAGATGGAGAATATTAAGAATTTAACATGAGAAATTGTAATTAATGAAATTTTGTTAATTATACACAACCTGTAGTACAAGAAATTATGTGAATAAATGTGATAAATATTGGAACTGGGTTAAGTGTAGAATTTGAAATAACTGACCTGTGCTCTGACTAGTAAGATAAGGAAAATTTGGTTTGATATAGCATATAGGTTAAAATTGGATTTTAATTCATCAATTTATATATTTTGAGATAGAGCAAGGAAACAGTGAGGTACCTGAGGAATTGAATTGTTCTTTTACCTATCAATTGAATCACAGTAACTAAACTTATCACTGCAAAACCATAAACCCTCCTTCACTACTATACTTGAAAAAAGAAACATGTTATCATTTGAACATGGAAAAGATAAATGCCACTGAAAACAATGAATCCCAATTTGAAATAATTTTGGGGAGATGCATTACATACTTTGAATACTAAAACCTGTTAAATGTTTCTCATTTGTTTTAGTTTAGTATTTTCATGTGCTCTCTTGTTTAAAGGTAGGATAAGTTGAAACGAAAGGCCACCATTCAGAATACAACAATTGTGTGGTTGTTCTAAAGGATCAAACTGTATGATCTTTGTTGATCTGGGAATAATACTGTACATTGTATATATATTGAGAACTAGAATGAATGAGCAAACCCCACCTACCCACCACCAAATAACGCAACGGAGGGTAGAGCCAGTGGTCAGCCAAGATGGAAATTGTATCGCTCCGAACTGAGGTTCAACAACATAATTTCACTACAAATACGTAAGAGTAAGAGTGAAGTACTCACAGCAGGACACATGAAAAAAAATGTGCTATTGTTAGTTTGCTGCTAAAGGATATGGATATGGATATGGATAAAGGTCAACAAAAAGTTGTTATCAGCTGGTATAAAAAACAGATGTGTGGACTCTAAAAATAGTTGAAGATTTATTTCTGTGGTTAGAAAAATTGTGGTGCTGCAAGAGTGGTAGGCTTGAAATGACAAGACTATTATCAAAATAGTGAAACAAGGAGGAGGTTAGTTGATCAGTTTTTTGATCAGTACGGAACAGGTAATGACTACAGCAGGAGGCAATTTTTTTTTAGTACATTTCAGGTTACCACCCATCATCTTAGGTCTAAGTTGTTGTGCTAAGAATAAATGTAACTGTAACTGTCATGAGCTGAAATATAATGTGTTGTTAGATACTGAATTACCTATGGAGAAAGAAAATATGTCAGATTAACTCTACTTTCCCTTATATTTAATTTTTTTCTGACATGCTTATGCATTATCATTACAAGAGAAAGTCTGCTGCATTATATGTTTTTTACTTTTTAAAGAGCATTTTTTCTTAAGTATTTTCATATTTTGAATGCCAGGACCTAAGATGTACTTGTATTGTCTTTTTCACTGGGACTTCAACTGGTTATTATCAGAAAGTACTTCTCCCACCACATTATGATGGTTCTCCATTTGAAATTTTATACACTTTTCACCACAGGCGTCCACCTATTATATGAGGGTAGAACCCACATTTTAATACTGGTATCAATCATCTCACTTTTACTGTTTCTGCAGTGTAAAAAGTGCACAAGTCCACCAAAACTGTGCTGTTTTCATATGGATGCATGAATAAAATGAAAAGTTAAAGAAGAAACAGAAGTAGCATGAAAACAAAAAGGGATGTGGGGGGCTAAAGAAAAAAGCAATGAGATAGATATTAAAGCAGAAAGGATCTCAAGCTGTTAGCTTCTTTTTTTGATTATCTGTGTATATTTTAACGTTTACTGCAGCACCACCATTGCCACAGTTGATACAACTGGGCGCCTGATGATTGTGTACGGCCATGATAATTTTTGGATTAACAGCAGCAAAATTCTACCCTTCTTAATTCATTGCTGGTGACTGTGTCACAATCATGTCATTCTTTCTGAAAGTATAACATGAAAGTACTTTTAATTGAAATATGAATTGTCTATTGGAGAATGCATAGTGGAACTTTATCTACAGTTGTCCTCTCCACTTTATTTATTGATTTGTAAACATTTAAGAAATGCACATAGAATACAATTTCATTCAGTGTAAATAAACTCTTAAGAATTCCTAAAAAAATGAATTGCTTACTTGAGTACTTTTTTAAAGATACATAGTAAGTTAATAACAAAGATGCATAACTAGGATTTCTCCTCTACATTATAAATGCCACAGCAAAGGAAAACACATCTAAGTTGCAGGTAAGCGCATGCAAACAATTTTGCAATTTTTATTCTATATGTGATGCTTTAATTTTTTTTCTTAAATATTCAGTCATCCACTTATACTATAAGAACTACTAGTAGCCTTTTAAATCTGAAAGTTACAGACATGTATGTGCAGAAATAATATCTTTATCCACCAGATGCACTTTTATCTATTTGTTTAGAGCTAGCTGGCTAGCCACGTACTGGCTCGCTAATTTTGGATATTAATTGTTCTAGTAGGCTTATATTTTTTGAAAATATAAATGCTTGCAGTTGTACATCACTGATAACAACAGTCTGTGGTTGATTTTTGTACCAGGAAAACTCTATAGAATGAAGGTTCCAAATTACTGTGACATGAAATCCTAAAAAATTCTAGATTTATGAATTTTAGTCTTTTGTTGGTGATGTAAGTCTTTGTCTTTGTCTTTGTTGTCTCTCAAGAATTTTAGAGGTATAAATATGGCATAAAAGTTGGGATTTTTTTCATTTTTATAATGTGGCTTCAAGGTTATTGTTAAAAAACATTATACGGGGCGAAAATTATTTGGCTATGGACACAATGTTTAACTTAAAAGCACTTTTAAATAAGCCACTTATACAACCATACCACTGTAATCACGTTTGGTTTATATATCAGAAAATACCATTACAACAGTCTACTCAAATTGTTGCATGATAGTATAGCCTGGTAAAAGTAGTAAACCACCAATTACAAAGCACAAGAATACAATTAATGATCAACACTGGTATATTTTTTTTATTACTCTGTGTGACAGTGATTATTTGGTATTGCTTCATTTGATTGATCCTATTTAATGACTGCTGCAAAAAATAAATAAATAAAACACTGCATGCGTATTTGAATTCCACAACAAGTAGAAATATTCTTGGTCGTTTTATACACAACTGTCAAACATTTAGCCCATATTCAGCATTTACTAAATTTCTGTGACAAACACAAAAAAGTTCTGAGAGTTTTCCAAGTATGCATGAAACACTGAAATGTTAAGATGGCCATCACCATTTACTATAAACCTTTAAATTATAAATGCTTTTTTAGATGCTGATAGGATAAAACCTCAGATGGGAAGGTGACCTTAGTGATTTAGGGGTTATAAGGGGTTAGATTGGATAATAGCTGAGTTATATAAGGCTGTTGCACAGGATTGGTGGCTTGAGCTGAGCATGCGCAAGGCGTCGCACCTAATATAATAAACGATAAACGTGTTTACGGAATTTAAATTCAACAGTGAGAGTTTTCAAGAGAAGGAAAGATTTTCCTAGCAGAGTAGAGGTAAGTTCGCCTGTCTTCGTGCTGTTTCCTGCGGCTCAGCTCTGTGTTTTGGATGCTGCTTAGCTTGTATGTTCTTTGAGCACTTATGGAATTAAGAGGCAGAAGCGCGGCCGCGGCATCTGCAGGAGTGGAAAGCAGGCAGGCATTAAATATATTCTATAGCGAGAAGCTGCATCTACTTCTCAGAAACTCACTGTGAAAAAAATACAGCGATGAAAGATCCTGTTATTAATCCTTGATAGCAGGAGGCGACGCACTTAACTCAGTAATGTAGTTTTTATCGGGAACAAAATGTTCTGAATTCTTAAAAGTATGTCCGAAATTGAAGTTGCCTCTTGATACGTTTGCACTCTTTCTTATAACTTGCAATGTGCTATACACAAACTCTATGCTGTGTTTGGAAAGTATAACAATTATTTATTTTTAAATAACTGGCTGAGGTCGATTGCGTACTAATTTAATTTTAGTGGTTTAAAATGCAGTGCAAGCTCTATGTAGGTGCAATCATTAGTGTTATGATTACTTTTTTTTACCGTTATAAAGAAAAGAACAAGTCTTTGGTAGTTCAGAAGGTCAATAATTTTTTGCTGCCATTATGCATTTACAAAATCTGTTGAAAAGTTCTTAGTATTTGCTGCTCTTACTGGGACACAGATGGCAGCGTGGCACACGCCCCCTCCCCCAGACCTCTCTCACTCACTCACACAACCCACTGTTTGTCCCATCACAACTAGCTATCCTAACTAGAACTAAATGTTCCCCTTCACTCTTCTAAGATTTCCGACTGTCGATCTATAGTAAACCTAAATTGTTTGGTTAAGATTTGTCAATCTCCAGCCGCTTGTTGGACGCACTTAGCGTTAATGAAAGGAAGAGTGAGCGCCTAACGTTTTGTCTGGTAGCGCTGTACTTGTCGCGCTTTGGTGTTGTAGTTGCGGCGAAAGTTTAAATGGCCCTCTTATTTTGGAGGCATTTACATTAAACTCTTTCCACACTTGTGATTATCAGCTTTTCTCGCTGAATGAAATTATGAAATTATACGTAAATTGTCAACTACAAAGCCCACAGTTTAGGTAGCTCTGGTTTTCGGAACATTATGTACCCAAAGTCAGCGTAAAGTGTCAGTGTCCTTTTGTCCCTAAAACTACGTGCCTGATTCTTTCAAGGTATATGCATTGTCATAGCATTTAGTCAGTCCTGTGTAATTTTCCAATAGAAAGTGTCAGGTTTAAGTTGCAACAAGGATAAAATCAGGTTGAAAGTCAAACGATCTGTTAATTACGGGATTTTCTTAGTAAACATAGCGTATAAATGTCATATGTCAGATACACAGAGCTCAGCTAACACTAATTGTGAGGGAATTATATAACCTCATAAATAATTCCAAAAAAGTACACAGCATGTGCCAGATGGACAGATAAAAAGTCAATGGTATACATGTAAGTAAAGCGTAAATCAGCTCTTTACATTTGAGAGGTTTGTAATGAAACATGATGTAAATGGTGTATAACTCCTCTACAGTTGTAATATTAGAGTACTGACTTTTATTTCAATCTTGCTTCTGTTGATAGCTGTTTTGCAGACAGTATGCCACAAGTTTCATCTAGTAATCACTGGAAAGTTGCACAGACTTGTTTTAAACAACTTTTCAGGCCAGGAATTTATAAGGTACCCAATGTAGAGCCATTTAAAGGAGAGCATGCAAATGTGTGGTATTTACTTCTCCCTTCCCCTGAGGGAGTATTCGGCCTGCTTTCATCAGTCATGCATGCATCTGCACAAACACAGGGAGAGAAAACAAACCTGTTTTCTCTCTCTCTCATCTCTTACAAAAGACTGTGGACATTCTGCTTTGCTGCTAAGTCCAGTGACATTATGTGATGATGGGTTTAATGGGGAATCAGGAATTGGGATGGGGGGCAGTCTGCATGCATAAGACTTGTGGATCTGTGGATGTGGACTATATTGTTTTTTTATTAGATAAATCCAGTTATTGTCATCCAAGTCTATAAAATATATTAATTACATTTTAAACCCTTACTGACCTAGATCCAATTTGTGAAACAGAAATGGTAAAATTCTCTTGTCATGAGACTAAAACTGTCTGAAGATGTTTTTTTTCGTCATCTAGTTTTAAGTCCAATACAAAATTTACTGCATTAAACAGCTGCACATTTCACACTTAAAGTGCAAATGCATTTCAAGTACTGTGAATTATGCTGAATTATAAAGTGAAATGTCATTAATGACCTATTACCTCAGATTACAGTATAAACCGAAAACCTGTATGGAATAGACTCTCAGACATTAGTGCAAAGTACTACTGGGCATTGTTTGCTTGTTTTGCTGGAGCTTGAAGCTGTGTCAGAATTTATTTAGGTATTGTCACAACTTGTGTAAAAACCTGTGTAATTGCTTAGCACAGCACACCTCATAAATGCTGTTGGCAGACGTGTACATGAAATGAGGCTGTACTGAGTAGTTTGAAGAGTCTAAGCTTTAATAATGTTGACACCGGAATTCAAATTTAACATTTGAGTATGGATCATGGGTATTCTCATTAAGGGTAGGCTTGCCATGGCAATTGGTGTTACAGGGGTTGCACAGTGTGCAGGCACACACGTATTACATTACTTGCCTGTCAGCCCACCAGAATTTTGTTTTATTTCACATTACATTGTTGGATAACTGATGTGTCTGCTTTGTACAGTTTCTGCAGAACTGCAGCTCAGAATAAAAGGAGTCTGTTTTCACTGTTCACATGTCATGAGTAAAGTGAGTTTACCCAAAAGAGGATGGTGGAGGATTCTGTGTCAAAGCAAAAAGCAAAAGGGCCAATTTAGAAATGTCTCTGATTTAAAATCAGTGTTGATAGTAGTGGTGTGTGGTGACTTACAAGTAGGCTAGCAGAACTGACTCAATGTGCAATTCAACTGCTAGTTATGTCAACCAGACTAAAACATACCATTACATGAATTTGTGCCGTCTGTATTTCCAGTCTTGAAAGCCTCTCTTGTGCTGGAAATCTTGAGCTTTCATACGTATTGTGAATATTCCTGTGAACTGACAGTAGACTGATCAAGTGTGCAATATAGAGGAAATAAATCTAAAAAGATCTATGGTCATCTTTAAAAAGATTTACTATTGAAAATTTATTGACTGACACTAAAATGATTAAGCAAAAACTTGTGTTTGCTTAAATATGCTGTCTGACGACTTCTCAAGCTTCCTGTATACCTGTGTAGATTCTCATTCATCCAGGTCATAGTTATCTTGAAGAGTCAAAAAAGCAAGTCAACTGGACTGTGTTAAGTTTTTTGGGAAGACGTTTCACTTCTCATCCAAGAAGCTTCTTCAGTTCCAAAGGACTGGTTGAAGGAACTCAAGCTTCCTGCAGATCTTATTTGGAGACCCTGATTAACACCCTGGTTAACAGAGAAAAAAGATATTTATATGATGACTAGAAAGCAGAACAGACTTTAAAGGCCTTCCAATTACTCAGGTATCCCCATATGAAAATGTGCCAATTACCCCTTTTTTCAAAAGTGGAGGCCCATCTAAAGTGAACAATAACTGACCAACATTTATTATTTCTTCTATCGCTTGTAGTCTTTAAAAAACCTAAATTCAATCTACTATCATATCAATGTAATTTTCTCTCTCCATCACCATCCCCAATCAGGTGGACAACAGTGAGGTGGGTTTCAGGGTTATCAGTCAAATTATATAATTGTTTTAAAGGGTATTCCAAAAGGTTCTACCTTAGATCCATTTTTTTTGTCATTATTAATTATCTAAATCTCATATGCTAAAGCTGCATATCTATCTCTATGCTGATGACACAGTTAACTAACACTGACATGATACAAATCCAGAGGTATTTACAGTCTGACTTAAATTTCTTCCAAAACAACAAACTTGTATTAAATAAGAAAAGCTCTGCTGCACAGTGTTTGGTACATTATACAGATATTTACATCATTCGAATCAATTATTAGTTCTGATGACGGGTCACCCCCTAAGAAAGTAAATCATTTCAAATAACTTGGACTTTGGATTGAACCTGAACTTTTCTTCAAGACCCATATTAATGTCATCATAGACAGATGTTCTCAGTTGATACCATCCATTACTGATTACAAATAGTAGTTACAAAAAGTATTATAAATAGACTGAAGACAACTTTGTTCTTCTCAATTCTCTATTAGTGTTTATGCCAGCATCTTGAAAATCAGAAGCTACTGTACATACTATACTAGTACTATATTTACAATAATATAAAAATAATTTAAAAAACTTACAAGCTTGGGTAATGATTTACATGGTTACCTGTAAATGTGAAAACTGAATACTTATGAACATGTTAAACTTAGCACACCCAACCAAGCAAGCTAATTTCTCATAGGTGCTAATCTAAAAATGTATGCTGGAGCCTGCACATGTCTGATTTGCTTTAGTTGGTTTTTATTGATTCTTGCATAGTGGTCAGTCATCATTGAACGCTGTTCCACCTTTTTGCACATTCTTACACATGCCAACCAAGGTGATTAAAAATTAACTTATCTGACTTGGAATGATAAAACACTGTGTATTTTGTGAGTTTACTAGCTATTGCTACAACTGTGAGATTTTTAGAACAAAACAGTAAATTAACAGAAAGTAATGCTTAAGTACCATTTCCACTAACCAGACTTCTAAGTTCTTCCTCTAAGTGTTGTGTAGATGAGCTGATAAAATTGTTTTCAAACTAATTGATTTAAATAAACCAAACTCTCAGGAGATTGTCTCTAAAGTCTGATAGTTACGAATCCCTAGCCCCCCTTGGTTCTCCCACTCGGTGGCACCAGATGTCTCTGAAATCTAACATGAAAATTGTCAAAGTTACAGAGAAAGCTGGATCACTAGACAACAGTGGACAGAAGTATTTGCGTCTGGTTGGTTTATGATGGTTTATGACGGTTTATGAATTTTTGGTATTCAAACTCCCTGCCTCAAGGAAGGGATTAGCTCTGACACACAGACACTCACAAGCATGGGCACCCACAAACAGCACAAACTGGACCCAGTGCTCGGCTTATATTGCTTGGAATGGCAAAGTCTGAATGTGCTGTTGGGAGAAACAGATAGATAGAGTACAGTATAGTGGCATGGATATTGTGTTGGGAATGAATGCTGCTCTTGATTTTACACCATAGATTACTACAGCAGGTCAGGATCTAATGAAATGAAACAATACAAACCTTAAAGAAATGTGTGCTGATGCACCCCTCCTTTCAAAGTCAGTAATGTAATGTCTGAAATATGTGAATTTTTGTCATAACTTAATATTTGTACATAAAAGTTACATTTTACACAAGACTAAGGCTGCACTCACTCTAGGCAATCTCTACCATGCCAAAGCACATTTGACCCCCACAGTTCAGTTTCTTTGGCCAGTATGAGTGTTCAAGCACAGTGCACTTCCTTAGCCCTGGCACAGTTGGATGAGGTGAACCTCAGCACGGTAAGGTTGCATGCATGAGCATAAGCACGGGTATGCAAAGTGAACGTAAATTCGATGCAAGTGTTCCTCACATCATTTTGTGGGGGGTACAGCGTTTATGTTGGTTCGACAATAAAGTGGAGTACTTACTCGAAATTTGGGCTAATGTGAATATTCAGTCAGCTGAATTAAACACACAAGAACTTTGAATTTTTTTAGAAAATGACATAAAGCCATGGGGGGGGGGCAACTGTTAAGTTTTAATAGGAAAAGGAAGAACTTAAAAAAACACCACTCTTAGAATAGTAATGAGTTTATGCTTCTAGGTTGTTTTGATGCTGGCAGAAATGCGTTTGCATTGACATTTTCTCTAGAATTAGTTGACAAGCTTTAAAAACTGGTCCTGCTGGTATCTCCCACTAAATCATCAAATCTGGTTTATCTGTGTTTATCCTTGGGTGTGTCTGTGAGCTGTGTTGTTGTTGTGTAGGCTGGTAAATATTTTTTGTTTTAAAGTTGTGTAAGGCCAAAGGTGGAAATCTACCCTTATACCACTGTCGTACACAAACACAGTGTTTTACTCATGAAAATGTGTTCAAACCACTCACACTATACTGTTGTCTGATCCCTGGTTGCTGCATTGTGTATACGATTTAAGTGCACTGCTGTAATACCATGCACAACACTGCCAAAGCACATAATATCTTGATAGCTTTGTATTTTTCCCTTTTCTCTAAATTTTTAAGAGCAACTCCTTATTGTGAATCACAGTATGTGATGATATGTCAAAACATAAACAGTTATGAAAACTTTGCCTTCTAACAGTATAATTGAAATTAGACAAAGCTATCAAAAACATCAGAATAAGAAGAAAACAACAATAAAAATCTGGTAAGACACTGATAACAGCTTTTGGTACTCAGTACTTCAGATACATTGCAGTGTCTCTAATAAAGCACCAAGGTTCCATAGCCAGTCTATTGGGGTCACGAGGCTCTTATCTTCAGAGCAAAGTATTGGGCATTCAATGGATTCATGCTGTATGCATTAGATATAAAAGTCTCAGCATACCCCTTGACCAACTCGCATAAGTTGTTGGTGCAGTGATCCCTCACTGACTACCTTCATCGCCACTGGGGGGTTTGAAACCATTTATTGAGCTTTGATTGCTGCCATGTTTGGCAAAATCTTTCAACAAGTTTCTTTCTCCTGTCACCTTCTGAAAAGTTACATTCTGCAGTCAAGGTTAGTTATGCTTGCAGTGTTTAAAGTTGAAGTTGAGGTTCCTAGCTCTGTTGAAGCTATGGTGCAGTTTTTGTTTATTTTATTTCCCTCTTATTTGAAAATGCTATAGTAACATTTTGGCACTAATTAATTATACTACAATTACTTAATGTAACTATCATGACTTTGTATTTTTGGTCAGCTTTGCAGATCTTGTTCTGATCTTGACTTTGTGGTCAAATGGTGCACCACAGGGTAAATGTGTAACTTGAAGCCCAGCTTTTCACTGAAGCAGCCAGGGTCAAACTTCTGGTATGAGAGCACTTTCATGTCTTCCATTTAGTATGTTGCCATATGTTATGGGTACCGGGTTATGGCTACCGTTAGCAGTTATATCTGTCACTGAAAAACAGGAAAAGAAAGGATGACACAGGAGACGTGGCTTGACTTCACTGAATCATCCACAGCTATGTTTTATTAACATTCCATTTACTGTACTGTTAACATTGTCGAATTTTAATGTTCTCCCATCATGTTACTGTACAATCTCATCGTCACTCCAGACTTAGGTTCAGCTTTCACAAAACACATACCTCAAAATACAGCATCCCAAAAACAAACACGTTTTGTCACAATATCTCTTTCATGTCTCTATTTTGTCCTTCAAATTAACATTCTGGTAATTACTGCACTTTAAATGCACTTAAAATCACATACTGTTGAGTATTTCTTAAATTTGCATGTTTCACAGCTACAGATAAATGGACATTACTTTTTAACTCATGTTTTTAACTTAAAAGTCTGTACATTCTAGCCTTTTTAGCTTGCACATTAACTTTATGAACTTATACATTCTGCTCAATGAATTAATATTCATACTGTTTTTGGTACAGCTCTTAATCCACAACAAAACTCATAAACACATCTGCACATGCTAAAATATATCATAGAGCCAGTAATGAAACCAGAAGAAAGGAGACATGCAGCCCATACTAGCATCCTACAATTAGCTGCCTGCTAACAGTGGCAGCATGCAGCACCACCATTACCACTGCTCTCGGCGCACATTGGATCTTATAAACAACAGATAGACTACTTCACAGCTCATCCTAACACAACGCTTGCACAAAAATAATCTATAAACATTTATCAGTCGACTACAGCAAATTATGTTACACTTACACACGTTACACACCTGAAAAACAACGAAGAAAGTATGACACAGAAGACGTGGCTTGACTTCACTGAATCATCCGCAGTTATGTGGGAGACCGGCGGGATATGCAGGTGAACCATAGTCTTACAGTGCCTTCTTCTGGCTGGAACGCCTTAGCTGCATAGTCTTTGCACATTACTTATACCAGGAAAATAGATCACTTATAAAGAAAACAAAGCGCAAAAATTATACAACAATAATAATACACATAAAAACCAAACTAATATTCAAAAATGTAGGCACATGTCAGTGGTTATCACACATACAAACTTGTACTTTCATAACACACTTAAAATTACACATCAACCTTGTAGAACACAGTTGACCTCTGTATAAATTAAACTAGAATTGTGCTAAAATGTTACTTATAGCATCTTTAAAACATTAATTGACTATGTATACCCATGCAGTTCCAACACTGAAAGTACTTGTAGCTAAGATCCATGATCAGGTGTGGGGAAAGGAAAGTAAACACTTCTTGACTGTGTCATTATGGCAGTAGTTTAACATGTCAGCATGCTTAAAATGAATTTTGCTGAATGTATTCATCATCACAAACAAGGACCACCACTGGAGAGCACCTCCTTTTTGCCAAATGACAGTATAATGACAGAGGAAGGTTTATGGCACCGCAGGAAAACAGAAGTACGAAATATGTTTCAAAAAATAATGTTGAGTGCCAATGAATTTACTGATAATGTGACTAAATTTTTGTTAAATGCCAACATTTCCAAACCTGCTGAAATGTTAATATTAAGGATTGTAATGAGGGTGAAGATAAACACAGTGACAGCATTTTCAGTGTTGAAACAAAAGTTTCCAGTAAGAAATCAAGCTGGAAACCCTTTTTGTATAAGTGTTGCATTGCATAATATACATCTATACCTGAAAGAACGCAGTATGTCAGGAACTATTAGAAAATTAAGTCATAAGCTTCCTTTAAAGCTACGACAAAAATTAAGAATATCTGCAAGTGAGACGAGGGATAGAGAGCACAGTATATTCATCACCATGGATTGTACAATCCCAGGAACTCTGCATGCAGTAATTGACTGTAGAGCTAAGTTCAAAAGAATAGCTCTCTTCTACAGGGCCCTCCTTGTTAGGAGGCTTCACATAATTTAGACAGGAACCTCTGGCATGGTTGAATGATATTTTTTGGTTCCTTTGGTGGACTAAAAACCAATTTCTCAAAACTTGTAGGATATAGGATGACTACGCATCTGTTCTTGGGTAGTGCCTTCACGCTGACTTGCTTGTGAGAATTCCAGAAGACTGCGAAGGCAATCAGAGCAGTCTGCCTGCTGAGGTAATTGACACAGTCAGTAGAATTTTGTACATTGATGACTGCCTTAAGAGCTTGCTACCTGAAGAGGAGGCTTTGTCATAAGGGAGGTTTCCATTCAGAAAGCAAAGATTAAAGAATCTGCACAACCATCATTGGTGTGTTGAGACAGACATTTTAAAATTTATGATGATTTTATCTGTTGTAAACTCAGATTATGAATTTTTTGGATTTCTTGTGTTACTCACACTTCAAGGAATGCTCATACTGCAGGTTTTATAGAGGTTTTAAAGATTTGGATGTTCAGATTCCACCAACTCGGCAGCAATCGATCAAATGGTTTAGACATCTGAAAAGGATGGATGAAATGTTGAGGTTTCTGGCACAAGTTACATTTTTTTTGGGGGGGGATTTTG
>JAPZDZ010009733.1:0-15009 GCA_029783805.1 Acanthurus tennentii | reverse complement strand
CTCCCAAAAAATTACAATGAGGCCAAATCCATAACCTTCTGCCTGCTCCTGCTGATCCTCACCTGGATCATCTTTGCTACTGTAAATGTGCTTTACCGCGGCAAGTACATCCAAACTCTTAATGCTGTGGCAGTGCTTTCCAGTCTCTACTCCTTTCTGTTGTTTTATTTCCTACCAAAATGTTACATCATCATTTTTCAATCATATAAAAACACTCAGCAGTACTTTCAAGGTCTTATTCAGAATTACACCAAAACAATTAGTCAGTAGCATCTTTCAGTAAATACTGTCTGTGTACAAACAAACTGATGCGCTCAGACCTTCTGAATACTTTTGATGAGAAGACAGTAATGATAGTCATAAAAAGAATATAGTAATTTAAATATTTTTCTACTTTTTTGTTGTAACTTTATCATGTTGCAGATATTTTGAAATGGTTATTATTAGCATCTTCCAGTATACGCAGTCTTGGTACAGAAAAACTGATTTGCTCAAGTCTTCTATATACTGTCAAAGAAAAGATATTAATATTGTTAAAAAAAAAAAGCTAATTATGTTACACATTTTTAACTGGTTATTTAGTTGGTTTTGCTAGTTTAATGGCTAAATGCAAACATCAGCATGCTAACATGCTTATAATTGTAGCAGTTGCATCCTAATGCTAGTGCCATAACAGTGCAGTATGTACAGTATTTTGTAAGTGGATGGGTCCAAGTTGTATACCCCCATAATACAGCCAACTCGGACTGCACTGTCCTCAAGGCTAATGTGAAGCCTTGAGGACAGTTATGAACTACTACTACGTTATGAAAGACACATCTCATGGATACACTGGGATGCATCCTCAGTGATGTGTCCTGGAGTCGTTGGGTGTTTCGGGTCTCGCAACATCAGACACCCTCACCCAGGCGACCCAGTTGATCAAGCCCAGACTTGCATCCCAGTAGCAGTCCACAGATCAGCCCTCTTAATCCAAAGCCACCTCGTGGCCTTCTCTGCAGCTTCGGTTGCAGATTGGCAGAATGGCCCTCTTCTTGGCTGCCCCTGTAATGCACAAACAACTGAGGACTTTGCAAAGTGAGCGCCCTGCAAAGCCTCTACATCCGACTCCCATAGGCTCGTAGAAGGTTCTCCAGCCTCTCTCCTTGCACTCCTCCACAAGTTCCTAGTACTTACTGCTTTTCCTCTCATTGGCTTCCTCAATATGTTCTTCCCAGGGCACTGTAAGTTCCAGCATGATCAGATGTTTTGAAGCCTTGGAGGTAATGATCATGTCTGGGCGGAGACTTGTTGCAATGTGCTGGGGAAACCTCAGTTGCTCTCCCAGGTCGACCTGCAGCTGCCAGTCAGAGGCTGTGTGGAGGAGGCCTGTTGTTAGTAGTGGGCGCGCCTAGGGTTTCTCTCCAGCTTTGACGAAGTGGACTGCCCACTTTGGAGCATGATGGTTTTTGCTTATGCTGATGGCTGAAGTTACGCTCTCAGCAACTGGTCATGGCACCTACGATAGCGACCATCAGCCAGAGCCGTTGGGCAGCTGCTGAGGAGATGCTCTAAAGAGCCTCTTCCAGAGCAAAGAAGGCAGGAGGGTGTCTTGCTCTTCCCCCAAACATGGAGGTTCACTGGGCTTGGCAGGGCATTGTAGACAGCTTGTACCAGGAAACCGACCCGATGGAAGTCAGCCTGAAGATGTTCGCCCAGATGATCCTGCGCTGCAGAGTACTCTCCCACCTAGCAGCTCCCTGCTGCCAGAGACCCACCACCTTGCTCACTCGCTCTTCCTCCACGCCTGCTAAGATCTCTTCCTGGAGTAGATGATGTCGCTCCTTGCCGCAGGCCTGGCTGACCAGAGTCTTTGGGAAGTGGCCCAGACCCGCTCTGCCTGTCGTAACAGTGCCCACCAGTGCCTTCTGTCTCAGGCGTGACTCTGCCATCACCACTGCTTTCCCCACCTTCCATTTCCTTCCTGTCCTCACCTCAATGTCGGCTGATGATACCTTGCAATCCCTGGAGTCCCTGTACTGTAGGGCTTCTCTAGTGCGTACCACCATGAATTCTTCAGTGAGACCATTGAAGGGCAGCTGCAGGATGTTACTCGTCCCATACAGTGCAGCACTGGTGAGGCTGCGTGGAAGGCCCAGCCACTTCCGAAAAAAGCCACTAATCTTCCTTTCTAGGGACTCAATTGTTGTCATTGGGACTGCTTAGACCAGCAGGGGCCACAGGACTCAGGGCAGGATGGAATGTTAGTATATCCAGGCTTTAAATCTACCCGGCAGACCGGACTTGCCAACCTTGGTGAGCCAAGCTCCAAGTTCTCTGTTTGACTTCTGGATGGCCGCAGAGTCTTTCAGCCTGGAGTCAAACAGCTTCCCCAAACTCTTGACAGATTGCTCTGTGATGGTTTGAATGACGGTTCCTGAGATGGAAAAACGGAACCTATCTTTCACTTTCCCCTTCTTCAGCACCATGGACCTTGACCTGGAGGGCTTAAAACTCATCCTTGCCCAGGTGATGAGTCTCTCAAGTCCTTGTAGGATCCACCTGCTCCCTGGGACTAATGTTGTTGTGACGGTAAGGTCATCCATATAGGCTCTTATAGGGGGCTGTCACACACCCGACTTGGTTAAGGGCCTTCTGCATTCCACCTCTGCTGACTTGACCACCATGTTCATGCGAGAGCAAAAAGAATAACAGAGATGGTATAGCCTGTTATTATTCCTTTCCTGATATGATGCCTTGTGGGCCTCTCTGATGAGCTGCATAACTACACCAGTGTGTTCCAAGCAGCCAGGAGCTCCACGAATTCCCCCCTTCTGCACTGAGGAATCGATGTAGTTATTTTTAAAGAGAAACTCTGTCAGTCTTTGTGAGACAATGCTGAAAAACACCTTCCCTTCAACACTCAGTAGTGAGATGGTCCGAAACTGGTTGATGTTTTTCGAGTTCTCCTCTTTGGGGATCCATACTCCCTCATCTTCCACAGATGTTGGAGAAGTTCTGGACAGCGCTTGTAGACCAGGTAGGGTATGCCACTGGGTAGTAGATGCTGAGCGAGCTGCCTTGATGATCTCCTCAACCTCCTTCAGACTTGGCTCTTTGTTGGGTTCCAGCTCTTGCTCTCTTAGGGAATCGCTCACTGTGTTCTGGAGGAAGCGGTTCACTTCCTCGGTTTAGCACTCAAGCCGGCCACTGTGTTTGTTCCTGAGCAGTAAAGTGGAAGGGGTTGGCAATGAAGGCAGCTCACTTCCTGGCTCTCTCTCCTCCCCGTCTCTGATGCCACTCTGCTCTGCGGAGGGTCATCAGCTTCTTCCGCAGGATGTTTTGCAGCTCTGCTAGTGATCTCTTCTCCTCTTTAGTAGCTTTCTTGTGCTGCTTCTTGAGGGTGCGAAGTTCCTGGTGCAGGTGATGTATCTTGGTGGCCCTGCGATTTATGGTGTAGGGGGTAGGCTTGGTTTTTCCCTTCTCTCCCCAGCCGAATCTTTCCGAGGCATAGCTGAAGATGATGGTGGTCATTGTTTGGAGCCAGCTGTCAGCATCTCCCTTGGCTGTTGCTTGATGGACACATCCCCTTCAAACTGCAGCCATTCACTTCGTTTACTGGCTGGGGGCCACTTAATCTGCTGCTGAGAAACTACTTTGTTGGGATTGGGAGGCTCTGGTACGTGGAGGGACTGGGCTCTGTGGGTTGCCTCCTGGCCGGGCTCCTCCTGCGTCTCACCAGGTTCAGGACCTGTGCGTTGCACCTCACTCTCCCGCTCCAAACATTTCATTTTGGCCTGATGGATTTTTAGGCCTCGATGATTCTTGCACAGCTTTCTGCAAATGCATGTCACATTCATCGTATGCCCGTTTGCAATAGTTGTTAACCTTGGGTCCGTCCAATTGGAGATCCCCCCCCCCCCGGGATCTCCTGGGGGTATCTTTTTGTAGGGCTTTCCGTAGCTTGTTTGGGTTCTCTCTCACGAAAGACAGAGACTGGGGTGCTAACCCATACTGTCCCAGATGCTGTCTTTCCATGCCGTCAACTGTCTCTCCAGTAGTCGACCAAACTGTTCTTGGTTGTCTCCTAGACTATTCCTTGGGGTCACTGGCTGCTAGTGCCATAACAGTGCAGTATGTATAGTATTTTAAGCAAGTGGATGGGTCCAAGTTGTATACCCCTATAATACAGCCAACTCGGACTGCACTGTCTTCAAGGCTAATGTGAAGCTATCCTGGAGGGACTACAAAATATCACAATCCAAATTTGTAACCAGGTAAACAAAAGCTCAAGGCGAAAGTACAGAATCCCTTGACAAACTCAGAAACCAGGAAACTTGGAACAATGGTCGTACACAAGGAAACTATCAGACAAAGATTACTGGAATGCTGCTCACTATGAAGACAAGACGAACTGGCAACAGAGGTAAGGGAAGCACGGCTTAAATACACATATGGGCAGGGAGACAACAAGACACAGGTGAAACACATTAGGGTAATCACTAAAGGTTGGAAAAGAACAAAGGGTTTTTTTCAATCTTTATTAGGTTAATTGATGATCTTACGAGCTAATAGTACGAGCTGATAACGCACCGACCAGCACTCAGGCCCAGGAGAGGGCACAAACACCTGAGGAAAGCACTTAAAACCTATGGCTATCCCAGTTGGACCTTTGGGAAAAAAGCTACACTCTCCAGAAAGAACACCATCACTCTGGGTGTTCAGGAAAGACAAAAAAACTGCTCAATAGCATAGTTTTTCCATATGTGTCTGGGCTATCTGAGAAACTCAGGAGGATTTTCAATGAACACCACATCCCTGTGTATTTCAAACCTAGCTACTAACTCAGGCAAAAGCTGGTACACCCCAAAGACTGCACACCACACACCCATAAAAGCAACTTGGCAATAGAGAGGACAGATGGTTTGAAAGAGGAGTTAAGAAAACCATCTATATGAAAGTGAGGGTGGAAAAAACATTCCTAAACAGAGGAGGGGGTCTTGCGACACCACCTATCTCCCATGTATAATGCTGCCCTTTTATCCCTACCCAGAAGATTGAACAACTTAGCCTCCAAGAACATCAGCTGTTCATAATTGCCCTCGATATCTCTAATAACTCCAACAATTCTAACAACTGTACTTTACTAGTGGCCTCAAATGACCCAACAACTCTAATGAATGCTGATATAACAGAATGGGGCACTACCTCAACCACACTTTGGAATGTTAACAATTATTCAGCACCAGTGGTCTTAGTGAGCATCTCCGCAGAGGTTGGATACCTGGGTTCTACATTGGTTGGTCAGACTAGCTTGACTAGTCCTGACATGCATGAAGTGATGAAGCCCCTTGGATAGGAGCTGAAATGTCTTCACAGATATATAACTAAGTCCAGTTGCTTTTTGTTCTAATACAAGAAAAGTCAGGGGATCACCAGAGTTCGGATTCATCCTCTAGGCACCATGAACAGTATATTTGAGCCACCGGGCAAACATTGCCATCCCTGAGCAGGAGGGTCATTCCATTCCTTATAACCATGCTAGTAGCATTTCTCTAGACAGAGGGTTATTTGGGGAAGATGAGGGAGATGCAAATTTTTGTAATCAGAACATTTCTTAAATTGTTGGACAGTGAAAACAAACAGTTAAAATGCCTCTAATTTGAATCTCATAGTAGTAATTTGACTGTATGCCCATGTAATCTTTGCTCTAGTTTTCCTAGAGATATTTAATGTAATTGCTTCGGTTATTATCCATTATTAACTTGTTTATTTATGAAATAGTTGCAGAAAACTCCTTTTACTACAAAGGCTTAATAAAATACACAAAGACATGCTGTGCTAAATCTTTTTTGTTCAAATTTCCATCACAATCTTGAAAGTTCACTCAAATAAAGAGTCAAGCCAAACCTGCCACGGTTTTCTTTTCTGCTTTGTGTGTGTGTAATTTTAACTGTTTCAAACTGAACAGTTCACCATGATGCTCTTTTCCTGCAGATCTACCGTCAGCTTGGCTAATTTTACAATACCCTACAGGTACAGAAACAATGATTTAGATAATTTTACAGTACAAAATATTTCACATATAAGCAACAATTTTAGTCTGAGGTGGGGGCTCTTCTAGCCCCTGTCTAGTTCAGAAACTTTATGGACTGTATAGTGTTGTTGTTTTTTCAGTTCCCTTTTACACTAATATCCCCACATGGAGGTGCAGTTTCACTGTGATGCTGTTTACAGGCTAGGCTACAGACACTCTGAGTATACTTGTGCAACTTGAGTTTTGCATTGAGAATAAAATTAAGGGCAAGGTTTAGTGCAGATGTTGTAAGGATTCAGATTTTGTTGCTTTTATGTAAAAACAAAGAGCATAATGGTCCATAAAAGAGCATAATGTACATCTGAAATGGAATATTCCAGTACTTGTCCACTTTCCAGTTTCTCTTAAGGTTATGGTTACCTGGTCTTTCACTAACACATGCTATATATCTTGAGTCATAAATTTTAGACAGTTAAGAGGGTACAACATTTTTAAAAATTCATTAGGTATACGTTAAAACATCAGTACTTAGTGTATTATTTTCTTACATATCTGTGCCAGACTTTGTTCTCCAGTACCTTCTCGTTTAGGTACCTCAACAGATCAAGGTATTGCAATTCCCTGTTTGAATTCTTCCCATCATAATTGTAAGACAACATCACACACAAGATGACACCAGATTCTGTATAACAGGGGTCGGTAGCAACTCTTAAATATTGCAGTAAAAAACACAGGTTTTTATTACTCAGGAAAAATTACTTGACTCATTACTTTTTTAAAGCTATACTTGTACTCTTGGGTATATTTTTGAGGCAGTAATCTACCTTTTACTACTTTTTACTGTATCTTCTTTTTACTTCACTTCATTTGATAAACGCACCACTAGAACTAGTCCACTCTAAATGTGGAAATTGAGTATAATGGGAAGAGCATGTAAGGGGCAATTCAACTGTTAATTAATCAAGTTGTCAGCTGACTAGAAGTAAAAGAAGCACCTATTGTCTTCTAACCACAATGCAATTTTGACAGAGAAAAATCCAAACTTTTTTATTTCAAAATCTAAAAGAAACAGTTACTTGATGATGCCTTGCTTCTCCTCTAGCCTCTGCAAGCACACTTAAGTAAAACTAAAACTAATGTTAGCTATCTTAATATTTAAATTATAATGTTCATCTTTGTGGTTATTATACTGTAAGTATTTTATCTTGTTGCTATAGTGTTCTTTTAGGCTTTTAAACTATACACACAATATTAAAATGGAAACTAACTTGAAACTTCAGAATTTATTAACCAAGTACCTATTTTCACATTTACTCGATAGATTTCTCAAAAATGATCAATTTTAGCTCCCATAGGTTTTTTTTTTTTAAAGAGTCACTGCACTTTTATTTTAGTGTAGACATTTAGTACTCCACCCATTACCAGATATCACAATTTGGAGCTCTATATGTCTGTGTAGATTCTCATTCATCCAGGTCATGGTTAATTTGAAAAGTCAAAAGCAAGTCAACTGGACTATGCGAGTAGTTTTGGGAAAGCTCTAGTTATCTGGTTAATATGTTTTTTTTTAGCAAAGCCATGGTCGAGTTGAATCCCAACATCACAGTAAACTTTCCTTGGGACAACCCATCACTGTTGTCTTCCTTGTTTTTTTTTATAAATATTTCTGAGTGGTTCTATTCTTTATGTAAATTCTGCACTTAATTTTTGTACTCAGCAGTTTTATCAGCATTTAAAAAAGTTCAACCGGTCTATAAGTGTAGAGATGGCTAATAGATTGTCAAACTGTAGGGGTCAATCATCGGAGAAAGACAGGGATATAAGATAAGGGTCAGCATATTTGCAAGATGAGCATTAAGACTGCATCCATTCTGCCATGGACAATTTTAACAAAGGGTTCAAATTAATTGTTTTTAATTTTGTACAATAGTGTATAAGTTAAACTTGAGAAACAGACAATGAAACAGAAATACATCTAGCAAGTCAAAATTTTTCTTAACACATTGTTAAAATATAATATTATCATATAATCATGCAAGTCTTTCACAGAATAATTGATAAGTTGACTGTCAAAACCATTAGTTAACATAAGGCATCCTTATACACGCATTGTTCATCTGTGGTTAAAGCACAGTAAAATTATGAAGAAGTGACAATGCATTTACTGCAAATATGCAGTTGGGGGCGCTGTGAGCAGTTGTAGTTGGCAAGTCATGGTTCCCATGGTGACTTGAACACAGTGCAGTGTGGGCTGCTATAGCAGTAGACATGTAACGAGCAAGGGGCAGAAATTAACATGGCTGTACATCCCAATGCTTGACTGCAATGGGTTTTTTTTTTTTTACAAGAGAACACAGTGTTTTACTTTGTGTCCTCTTGTGTACTTAGGCGGTAATAAAGGAAAATGTTTTTGCATACAGCTGCCATTTGCCTATGTATGAAAAGTTAACATTTGGTTTCCCCCTTTGTGTGGTTCCCCTCTGTGCTGTCCAAAGCATTTATGCCTGTTTTCTGCAAGAAATTATAATTGACCAAATGTTTTTAAAGTTGTGAGACATCTGAAATGGTCATAAACACTTGACTTTTACGGCACCAAGCAAAAACAAAAAAAAAACCTCATAATACATTTAACTGTTAAGTGTAGCCAACAAACTTTTATTTATTAAAGGTTTTCTATCTAAATCAATTTTCCAGTTAGCTTCCGCATATCCAACATGGATTGATACTGGAATGGAAGTAACAAGATACATTTACTATCATTACTTTTACAAAGTCGCAAAGTTTTTTCAACTATTGTACTTTTTACCAATATTTTAAAATTAGTCATTTGCATAGAAGCTGGAAGCTTAATCTGCATGATTGTTTCTGACCCTGGGTAACCTTGGTGCTCTGGACTGCTTATAACATGCAGCATATTAGACATGTATTGGCCAAAAACCATTTGGTGTTAAGTAGATCAATAGCAATGTTTTGAAATCAATTCTTTGATTTACAGGATGCCAGCTGGGATGATTTGCTCCTCTTTTTTGGTTATAGTAATGACTTTAATTAGCTGCAACTATCTTATGGAATACCTTCAAGTACCTAAAAAGACACTGTTACAATATCCAGGTCTACCAAAAACAAAGGCTTAAACAAGTTTCTCTAAGTTTTGCTGAGACATGAGTCCTTAATTCTTTGCATTATTTGTACCGTGATACAAGGCAGATATTGTTTATATGGGTTTTGAAATGCAGGTCACTGTCCAAAACTACATCATAAAACAACCGGTGATCACATTATCCTTTATAAACTTCTTACCTTTTTTCCTAACAATTTTACCACAATGCTGGGGATGGCCATGACTAACTTTGATCAGATATAGGAAAATTCTGCACTTCTATTTTAATATCTAACTCTCTATGTTGCTGTTTTCTGCAGACACTCATCACATGGGACAGCTGTACTGAAACTTTCTTCTTAAACTGATGTTAAACCCTTCATGGGTTCTTTTAGCCTTGATCTTCACATCATGGGTTCTCTTAGCCTTGATCTTCACATTTGAATCTAAGAGCCTAAAGCCCAACATTTGAATGGGCAGAAGCGTCTGAATGTTTATGAATGAATTATTTCTAAATGTTTTACTTCTCAAATTTAAGTTTAAAACTTTACTTTGTTATTTTGCCAAAAATGAGTGATGTATAAACTCAAGGATTAACATATTTATTTACAATAAAATCACTAATTTAAAAAAAAATGTGCAAAAAAAAAAAGCTAAACAATGAGTATACATCACAGGGACCTTACAGCAGAAGCAATAAATGACTTTTACATACTGATTTGTGTATTCTCCTCCAGTCATTCATTGATTTCTTTTTTATGAAACCATATGCCCTCCCAAATTCATGAAAACAAAGTTTAGCCTTTAACCTTCATTTGCCTCCTAGACTATGTTCTGCAATTCGTAACTACCTCCTTACATTGGTATAAAACCCTTCATGGCAATATTAGCCTAACTTCTATGGATGATGGTGAACTTAAAAGACTTAATGTTCAAACAGACGGAAATGTCTGCTGTTTAAAGCATATATGTATTTCTCATTTTTGTAACTTTAACACATAAATTTAAGCCTGAGATGGTTACCTGGCCAATAGAAGAGTAATGTAATTCCAAGGATTACAAAATTTACTTATGAAAGAACACTTTTTCTGTACAACACAGGAACTCTTTGGCAGAAGTTCTAACAATTTTTGCATACTGATTTGTATGTATACACATCATTTATTTGCTATCTGTTTATGACACCTCATGCACTCTCCAATTTATGGAAACAGGGCTTAGCCATAACCATTGTCCCCTCACTTTCTGAAAGGAGAGACAAATCACATTTGAGCCCATTTTGTTGAACTGTAATCACAAGAATGAAACATTTTCTTGCTTCTCTGTGTCTCCTGGGATTTCTTTTACATGCCTTGGCTCAATGCAATGTTCCAGCCTCAGAGTTTCAGCTGGATGGAGATTATTTGATAGGTGGACTTTTTGAAATTCATCAAGCCAGTCCCCCTCTTCATCATGACAGACCAGAAGCCATTGATTGCTTACGGTGAGTGTTTTTTTGATTAAGAGATTGGATACTACCAGTGTACCAGAATATACAATGCTATTAAGTGATGTGCCTGAAACTTTAAGTCAATAAATAGAGCTGGTAGCACATTTTACCAAAAAACAAATTTAATTGGTCTTTTTTGGAAGCTCAAGCAAATCACATCTGCATTATGGACCTCAGTCTTTCTTCTGTTAAATTTTGATTTTGTTTTCAATGTTGGTAAAGCTGCACAAAAAGTTACAGTAGTTGAAAAGTAATGTTTTCACACTCTCTTGCTGTCCTCTGTCCGTTCACAGTAAACCCTTCATTCTGTCTGGTTATCGAAGGTTTCAGTTGATGAGATTCTCTGTGGAGGAAATCAATAACTCCACCAACCTATTGCCAAATGTATCTCTTGGCTATGAATTACTTGACCACTGCTCAGATGCACAGAGTTTTCCAGGTATTTTCAGCCTCATCTCAGTCAATGGCTTGATCCAACCATGGAGTGAGTCACACAACAATCTGTCCAAAGTGATAGCTGTGGCCGGCACATTCACAAGCACTGAGACACGCACTGTAGCCCCTCTGTTCATGGCGAATAACATTGCTATGGTAAAATTGTCAATTGAACTCACTGTTAGTTATAGATTGAGTAAAAAAACAGTTTCACAGCAAGCATTAAAATTTCAAGAATTTGATGTCACAGAAGAAAAGACCATATCTCTATTACTCTTTAACAGGTCAGTTATGGAGCTGCCAGTTCTGTTTTTTCAAGAAAACAGAATTTCCCCTCTTTCCTAAGAACAGTGCATCCCAATAAAGACGTCATAGAAGCAATTGTTAAAATTGTGCAGCACTTCAACTGGAGCTGGGTTGCTTTCCTATACATTGATGATGATTATGGCAATGATGGGCTGGACTTGTTCATAAAAAGCATCAAGGACACTGAGATCTGCCTGGGGTACACCAAGGGTCTCAATCCTTACACAAATTACTCCCCAATATTTAAACAGATAGAGGAACAGAATATAACCGTCATTATTGTTTTTGCTCCTGAAACAATTGCTGTACCTCTCATTAAGTCAGCAATACAACTAAATATCACAAACAAGGTGTGGATTGCAGGAGATGCATGGTCCTTAAACAAGAGGCTCCCCAAGAAGGAAGGAATAAAAAATATTGGAACTGTAATTGGTGTGGCTGAGCCAGTAGTTACAATACCTGGTTTCAGTGATTTTATCAACGCTCTCAAAAGCCAGAATAATTCAAAAAATGCAGAGCAACAGATGTTCCTTGATCGCTTTTTCAACTACAGTAGCCCGAATGCAGAGAAAATTCTTGCTGTGGATCCATCCTTTTCTTTTCCTGTTTATGCTGCTGTATATGCCATTGCTCATGCCTTACACAACACCTTGGAATGTGGGACTGGCAGATGTAATGGCAATATTACAGTATATCCACACATGGTAGGTATACAAAATATTAAGAATTACTTAATTATTTTCACATTTTGAATCTTGAATTTGATTGGAATCATTTTAAGAATTTCCCCTGAAAGTTAAGAGTAGATTTTAGCAAAGATGAAAGTTATTTATAAAGCATCTTAGCCCTTGCGAGAGCTCTTAGCATGTAATATTGTTAGGAATAGGGAGGAGGACTTTTAAGCACATTAGGAGTTTCTTTAGCAGTGGAAAAATTGGTAGGAGGAGAAATAAAACTATGTGAGACAAGTCCATAGTGATAAATATCTGCAAGGTTAAAACATTAAAGGCATATTAAGAAAAAAAAGCTTGATCAACACCTTATATATATTCATTGTAAACCAATACAAGTAATCTGAACTTTGTGTCCCTACAATAGGTTCTGGCAGAGCTGAAGAAGTCAAACTTTACGCTTTTAAACCGCTCAGTTGAATTTGATGAGAATGGTGACCCAAAGCATGGGTCATTTTCTATAGTTTTCTGGAACAGCACAGGTGATGCAGAGGAAGTCGGCTTTTATAAATTTCATCAATCATTCCAATTCTTCATCAACAACAGCAATCTTCATTGGTACACAAAGGGAGAAGTAAGTTTTTCTTTTCTATGGATTTATTCAGTCTAGATTAATTTTAAAATATTTTGTTTAAGTTGTTCTACTTCTTTAAGATTGTGTAAGTGGAGGAGTTTACATGTGCACAAATATCTGTTCATTTAGAAATACCTTTGACGGGGAACAAAACAAATGACACCCTGTCTTACACCCAGCGCAAATGTCATTTTTGCCACCTCTGTAAGATTAAAAAAATCCACATGCACCGAGTCTGTGTGCCCAGGGGCAGGGGGTCTGAAAATGAAGGCAGAATTAAGGTGTGGCTCGGTGCATTCGGTTACCAACAAAGTCAGTTGCGCATTACACTTAGACCAGTCAAAAACCTGATCAAGCACAAGGCACATGGGGCTGGCCGTCTTGCTCACACGTCTCCACAATGCACACATTGTTCTCTGTTTTTCCCACTCATCAGTGTGAAACATTTAAGTATCCTTTAGACATATCAAGTAAAGTTAGTAAAGGTTCCTTTGAAAATATTTTTGATCACAAAGTATACATTTTGAAGTAAACATTGTGCATATGAGAGTGAATGCATCTCTGGTTTGGCTAGGATGCACACACCTTTTATTTATGTGAGGGTTTTGCCATCTTACATTAATAACAAATAAAGACTTATTGTAATCATAATGCCTTACTAATCTCAATAGACAGGACGGGATCACTGCTAACAGATTAGTCGCTGCAGCAACTTCAGTGTTCATGTCTGTGTGTTTATTGGATTAAACTTTGGCTTTTGCTTACCCCATCACCTGGCATTATAATATCATTTTTTTAAGGTGCAGTTGTTCTGGTAATGCCAGAAGATTGGATAACAATCGCTGCTATCTCAGACCACATGTTCTTTAACATCAGCAAGCTTTGATGGAACCCTGCCTTCTCTATATGGGATGCACTCTCAGGCCTTGACCTCCCAAGCCAGATCTGTCTCCTCATTGATAAATCGCCTTTCTTAATTCAAACCTGATAGTTCAGTCATCTGTCAACGTTTGCGCTGGGTTTTGAGATAGCAAGGCCACCAGCAACACTAGTGCATGGGAAATATGGTTTTTAAAGGTAATGAGAGCCAACTTTCTGATTGCTAATTGCAATTTTGGCAAAAGAAACACCCATGAAACACCCATGAATTGATGAGTTGATTGTGCATGGTTGATTGGAATATCTTGCTGTGTGCTGGTGGCACAGGGGGCAGGGCAGAGCAGGATATCTCTGATGCTCCTGGAACAGGATGGCAGAGGTGGATCTGGACACTTCCTCTGAATAAATTAAAACCTTTATGGCAAGCACTTTGCACTTTTGCCACAAAGATCAGACCCATGGTGTCATTTGCAGGGACCTCTAGATCTAATACTTTACTTTAATGTTATATTACAATCACGTGCAGACTCTTTTTTTTTTAATTTCCAGACCTAATTTCTGCAACATCTCAATCATTTTGCCCCTCAACCCTTTCCTGTAGTATTTTGCACATAAATTGACCTTTCTACTAATAAATGTCTTCTACAGGTGCCTACTTCACAGTGCTCCCAAAAATGTCCTACAGGATATAAAAAGAAGTATGACGGAATCCACGAGTGCTGCTTTAAGTGTGAAATATGTCCAGATGGAACTTATGTAAATGGTACAGGTAAATCATTATAAATGCAAGTTATTTTTTATGGTTAAGAGGGTTAAACTGTCTTTCATGTTGACTGTCTACAGCTAGGTAGGCTTCCATTTTCACTATGAACACTGAACATGCTAAACTAAGGCAATAACCTTTTCTGTCTTTAAAAAAATTCCACCACTGTCTACTACTAAAACTGTTGGCAAGTCTTAAGAGGGGTAAAGCCAGTTTTTTAGATTGTAAAACATCAAAAATTAAATATCAGTATTTCCTTGATATATTGTCAATCTTTTTTGTTAAGCAGGTGATCCCTACAACTGCATCAACTGTAAAGAGACAGAATGGTCTGAAAAGGGAAGTACTTCATGCAATCAGCGGGTGGTGGAGTACATCCCATTCACAGACAGTGGGGCTATTCTGATCATAGTCGGGGCATGTGCCCTGGTGGGTCTTTCTCTTGCTATGTCTATCTTGTTTGTCATCAACTACAACACACCTGTTGTCAGATCTGCTGGGGGACCAATGTGCTTCTTGATTCTGGGCTGTCTCAGTCTGTGTAGTCTCAGTGTGTTCTTTTACTTTGACAAACCAACAGTTTCTTTTTGTATCTTGAGATTTTCACCATTTCTTTTATTCTACACTGTTTGTCTAGCTTGTTTTGTTGTTCGCTCTTTTCAAATTGTTTGCATTTTCAAGTTCAACACACTTCAAAGTTGGTGGACAAAATATCA
>JAPZDZ010009554.1:4188-15040 GCA_029783805.1 Acanthurus tennentii | reverse complement strand
AAAAAAAATCTGTTTACAGACAGAAAAACTGTAAAAGTACAGAAAATATTTACTGTGTGTACACTCGCAAATAAAGGAGCAGCTGCACATCCAGCAGACTGGGAGCTTCACACGGTGATTCACTCTGCTGGGATTAAACCCGACCAACACGTCCCCCAGCACTCCCCTCACCTCAGCTGATCCACCTCCACTTCTGTGTGATCTCAGTGTTAACACAGAATCTCAATATAAACCTGTTGGTATTGAACATGAGAATGCAGCAGTGAGGTGGTGAGTTGTGTACATTTGCAGTCTATAGCAGCGCACATTCACCGTGCTTTGCAATCACAAGTGTTTGTCTGCAGAAATGATCAAAGAATATGGATTTATCGTCTCAAAAAATACAGAAATTAACATCTTTGCTCAGAATCAAATAGAAAAGAACATCTTCATCAACTGTTTACAACAAAATGTAGTAATGAGACCTTGAATATGTTTAAATGAAGTGTTTTTTATTATTTACAGATTAATCTGATGGCAGTTTTTGTTTCCTGGATTCAATGTTGAGTGTTTCAGTTTGTGAATTCGCACTTCAAGCAGCCTTTTCTGTTTCCTTTTGGTTTCCAAACGCTTGATGTGCTGAACAGAGAAAGTTTGTTGCTTTAATGAAGGAGCGACTGAAGCCGATGTGATGCGCTGTGTCTAATTTTTAAAGTCAGCAGAGAACAAACACACGTCGGCATGAAAAGGCAGATTAAGTCGCCCGTGAAGTTCTCTCCCCGCATCAGACTGTAATATTTCTTCAGGATGTTGTAATTCTTGGTCATAATTGTGTCAGCGGCTTTGACAGCGTCGGCCTCGTTGTGCTGCTGGTGTAGGTGGAGGAGGAGGCTGGTGGAGCTGCTGTTTGCTGGGTCTCTCAGCGTTCATGGAGATGTTAGTCGGTGTATTACTCTGACGGGGTGACGGCCTCATTTGGAGGTGAATGCAGAAATTCTTGTGACAAAGCTGTTTGTAGCCAGTCTGTCTTTTTTGTCCCTTAAACAGCAGCAGAGAGTTTGTGGAAACAACTGAATTTATATGAGATCAGTTCAAATCATTTCACTTTTTTGACAATAAATGTTATGTTCATTGCTGTTTGGGTAAAAGTATCTCAACTTTAGATGACAGCATCATCTTTAGACTGGATTAAAATCCACTGAAGAAGGGAAGAGACGACAACAAATAACAGATAAAATAACAAATGAGACAAATTAAAATCGAATTATCAGATTTTACAAAGAAACTTTAAGCAGCACAGAAGAAAAAGTCTGTGTTTCTTTTGTTTTCTCTTTCCTCTCTGCTGTTGGAGAGGTTTTGAATGCTGCTCACTGTTCGCACACCTTCATGCTGTGTGGTCTTTTTCTCCTTTTAAAAGGGACTTTAGCTTAAAAAGGGACTTCAGAGACCATCATGCACCAGGTGCTGTGTCCCACATGTGGACAGGCTCTGCTGTTGTGATGATAAGGGTCATGCTGGCAGTGTTGTGGGTTTGGCCGCAGAGTCAGAAGAGGCTTCAGGAGTGGATGTGATGCACGGAGAGGTTAAAAGAGTCGCAGCAGGCAGGAGGCCAGGAGAGGAAAACCTGAACATCACTGACTGGAGACAGAACACACACACACACACACACACACAGTGAGTGTGTTTGTACTGAGGACCAGAGGAAAATTTCACCGCAACAGTTGTGAATCAATTTGGTGTTGATTAGTTTTCTTGTAAAGCTTCTGGTAAAGTTGACTAACCTAAACTTGTGTTTCCTGTTTAATCTGAGTCTGAATCTAATCTAACTCATAAACCTGAGTCCTATTAGATCTTCTGTATTTTCTCACATGTTCAAAAACATACAGGATGCATAGAAAAATGGCAAAACGTTTTTCTGACAAGTTTTAATGGCCTAAGAACATGTTCAGTACAGTTCAAGATTTGTGCAAAACATCAGTTTTATAAAAACTGACACTGAATTTAGACATATACACCACCATATGTATAAAAATATAATGGACCACATCTTTGTGGTTGCAGAACAGCCTTATATTGTTGCAGTTTTCTTGTAACAAGGTTGTTCGAGCATTGTTCAGAAGTCTTTCAGGCAAACAGGGGAGTAAATATTGCAGGTACAATAACTGGGATAAATGAGTGTTCCTCTTGTGTCATGAAATGGCAAGATAATTTTTTTTCCTTTGTGTTTTAATAAAATATTAACAATTGTGGCTAAAGATGGACAGAAGAACAGCTTTTTCTCAGCTGCCTCACAGTCCAAACTCTAACAACCACATGTGGCTCGATCTGTGTCCAGGCTTGGTGTTTCTCCAATTTTCTATTTTCAATTAAGTAAAGCAATGATTTCAGAAACTGTTATTACAGTCTTTTGTTCAGCAAACAAAACCAACCAAATGTAGAAAACAGTGGAAGCCAGCAGCTTGTTGGCTGCACGGCTTCACCGCCCAGTTCAAAAGTCCAGTGTTTAAAAAACCCCAAAATCAACCATTTGTGATTTTCTGAAAACACCCAAACCAATAAAAAACATAAATACAGGCAAGAAAACAATTAATTAGATTGTTCAGACGCAAGCCACCGTGGAAAGAGACCGGTGAAAGAGTCAGTCACTCGTGTTTTTTGGGGGGTTTTTTGTCAGTTCTTATTTGTTACAAATCTTGTAAGATGCCCTTCAGCTGCGAGACGCCTGTGCTCATCTTCTGATCTCTGACTCTGACCTCAGCCGGCGCTCTTTGGCTTCCACTCCAAACCACAATAAAGCCATTAGCCTCCAATAAAATCCGTGACCTGGTCAGAGCTGCCAGCTCCCTCATAGAGCGACTGAGGAGGGAGGAGAGAGAGGGGGATTGTGGGAAAGAGAGAGAGAGAGAGAGAGAGGTTTAGTTGAGCAGAGGGATCAGAGATGAGAGGAGACAACAAAAAAAAACAACTTGAATACAAACAAACACTGACAGAAACTAAACACTGTGTTGTTCACGATTCGGTTACAGTTTTCCCAGAAGCCTCGGAGCTTCGGCGTGTTATTGTTGCAGCAGGAAGCAGTGAAGGGTAAAGAATTCTTATTTTCTGTCTGTCACTTTAAAGGAAGCTGAAGATTCATGAAGCTCAGTTATTTCAGCTGTTTTCACATTCGGCAGGCACCTGTGGGTTTGTTGCCACATTTCATGTCTGTCAAGTCAGATTTAGAGGCAAATCCTCACCTCTCTTCATCAGGAGTGTGTCTCAAAAAACAGCCAGAGTGTGTGTGTGTGTGTGTGTGTGTGTGTGTGTTTAAGAAGCCGGCTATGTTTAAGAAGCAGGATTGCGTTTTCTCATTCTCGCAGCAGCCGAGCGTTGCTCTCCACAGTGTGCGTGACTTCATGTTGTCAGTGTCAGGAAGAGGCTCCAGGAGTGGATGTGACCCACAAAGAGGTTAAGAGAGACACAGCAGGCAGGAGGCCAGGAGAGAGAAACATCATCCACTGCCAAGGTTACACATCTTACACAGCCAAACACACACACACACACACGCAAAACTCTGCGGGTTGCCAGAGTTTAGTAAACTGACTGATGGAAAGATTCTCACCGCTGAAGCAACTGACTGGCATTAACAGCCTGCAGCCATGGCCAAGGACGGGGAGCTGCCTGTCACAGCGGGGAGAGGCCAGGACGGGAGCAAAGAGCCATAATCGGTCCCAAAGGTGAGATGGGAAGCTGGCGCAGGAAGTGATGGAGGTTTGAAATGACAGCCTGGCACCGATGAGCTGACTCGGTCTCATAGGAGAGAGACAGGCCAGACAAGGTGGGAGAAAAGAGAAGGAAGGAGCTCATGGGACGAATGGACAGGTGATGTGTTTTTATGGAGCACTTTGCTCCGGTCTTACAGATAACCTCTGGCAGAGCTGTGATCACTGTCATCCATTTTGTCGCGTCGCTCTGACATCCATCTGGTTTTTCCCACCTCAGTGGTCAAAAAAACACACATAAACCAGTCAGATGTTGATGATCTTCTTGGTGAAAACTCCTCTCAGATCTGAAAACATACCTGAACACACGGCAGTCGTGATTGGTTGTTACTTTACATGCATTTTATCATTGGTTTATATTCCTGCAGATTTCTGCCTTTGGTGAATTTCATTGATCATCTATTATGCTCGACATAATAATAAGTAGAATGGGGATAAAAAGAGAACCTGGACTTTTGAATGACCAAAAAAAATTCCACCTGAATACACAGCACGAGCTAGAATGAACCACAGCAGAAATCGAAAGTTATCCTGTTAAGTGAAACCAGAGTTTTAGCTGGACTCTCTAAGCTGAGGTTATTAAAACACTGTTAATCTCAAATTCAGCTCTTATTACTTCTTTGTTTTAAACACACAATATTTCAGCAGTTCGGCTTTGCATTGACATCATTTCTCAGACAGAATTGTTGTGGATTTAGAGAAGACAACGTTGGTCAGTTTGGTTCATTTTGACTTTCGGACAGTTTGGTTCAGAACAGCTGGAGGGTTTTTTTCTTCGCTGAACTTTTATATTTCCATTATGGAGGAAATATTTTCTTCGACTTGATCTAGTGACAGAAAAAAGTATCAGCAGACAAAAAGCTCACAGCTCTTTAAACATTTATTCTTTCTCTACACACAGTTTCAGTGCCGAAGCTAAACGGGATTTAACCTTTTTGGGTCTGTTTGAAAAAGCTAAATGGAGAAGCTTTTTGCAGAAAACTGTTCAACCAAAACGACATTTATTCATTTGTAAATTCTTTGGTGGATAATCTAACAAAGTGAAAAAGTAAAACATGTTCAAAAAAGGCAAAAAATTGAAACAGTTAACACTTAGTAAGTCATGCCAAGTTAATAGCTTCAACGGAACGCTGTAGATCAGGTGGATATGTGAAGGTTAATACATCCAACACTTAAACTCAGTTACATCGACAAAAAATATTATAGTGTGGTTAAAAAAGAGCATTGCAGATAGATAGATGGATGAATGGGTAGATAAGTAGATAGAAAGACAGGCAGGTAGGTAGAGAGGTAGGAAGGTAGGTAGATAGACAGGTAGGTAGACAGGTAGGTATGTATGTAGACAGGTAGACAAGTAGGTAGGTAGATAGACAGGTAGGTAGGTAGACAGGTAGACAAGTAGGTAGGTAGACAGGTAGGTAGGTAGGTAGACAGATGGGTAGATAGGTAGGTAGGTAGGTAGGTAGGTAGGTAGGTGGGTAGGTAGACAGGTAGGTAGGTAGACAGGTAGGTAGGTAGGTAGACAAGTAGACAAGTAGGTAGGTAGATAGACAGGTAGACAGGTAGGTAGGTAGGTAGGTAGGAAGAAAGGTAGGTAGGTATACAGGTAGACAAGTAGGTAGGTAGATAGACAGGTAGGTAGATAGACAGGTAGACAAGTAGGTAGGTAGATAGACAGGTAGACAGTTAGGTAGGTAGGTAGACAGGTAGGTAGGTAGGTAGACAGGTAGGTAGGTAGACAGGTAGGTAGGTAGATAGACAGGTAGACAGACAGGTAGGTAGGTAGGTAGACAGGTAGACAGACAGACGGACAGACAGACAGATGTATAGATGTAGATGAGGTAATATTTGTATCAAAAGGCTATTAGTGCTAAAACTTTGTAACATTTGTATGAAAACTTACCACAAACTGAAAGCATCGTCTTCATCGCAAAACCATCAGAAGTTGGACTCTTGACAGAGAGAGAGAGAGAGAGAGAAAAGAAAAGAATGAGTGCAAAGTGAGAAAAAAAAATGACCATCGGAGGAGAGGGAAGTGAAAGGAGATGAGGTGGTGGTGGTCAGATGAGTGTGTCTCCTCTCAGAGGGAGGAAACATGATGAAGACAAAGAGGCTGCGAGGGAGGTGAGAGCGTCTGAAAGAGGGAAGATGTGAGAGAGGTGTGCAGTCTGCTCTCTCCGCCAGATGACAAGAGTCGACTCTGTAGTTGTGAGGGTGACAGGGTCTCAGTGTCTCCCACGGGGAGATACAGCTCCAGGTCCAGGAAGGAGAAATACAATCTTTTAGCCGGGATAATGGTTCCACTTCTTTCTTGACGCAGTCATTTCTCTTCCTCCAGAATCTCTGACATCCTCTCTCTGTGGTTTTTTTTTTTTTTTGGTTTCTTACAGTGTAAAAGTGGCTTTTTTTGGTGCAGCATGAAGTATTTTTTCAAAGTAATCAATACCAACCACTGATCATCCTCCTCCACCGCTGATTTAGAAATGAAATGAAGCTCAGTGAGAGTGGCCTGTGCTGGAGATTTGACTTAGCAGGAGCTTAACTCGGTGGACCGTGTAATGAGAAAATGTTCCAAAAAAAAAAAAAAAAAAGGACTCAGATATATTGTAAAGAGGATATTTTTATAAGTGTTAGTTTATGCAGTTTTGCTTTGTGAGTCATGAATTAGGAATTAAGGAATTTAACTTGTTTGGTTTGGGATTTTTTCTGATTATTAATGTTGAAATTTTATACATGAGCAGCTTCCAGAGTGACCTCCGTTTATTCATGAGACCTTTGATCAACTAACCATTATATGTATGAAAGTCTGCGGAATTTTTTTTAATGCTGCAGAGTATTTACAGTGTTTTTTTCGTCTTTTTTTTTCCTGCAATAGAGGGTCTAGTTGTGATTATATTATCATTATGGCTACAGCAGTACCATTAACATTGAGCCGCTGTTAGCTTGTCTGCTTTGACATTAAAATGTTGCATGCTGTATTAAAGAGGTGCCCAGTGATGTAGCTGCAGGTTATTGTCTTTCATAATGCCTCATTAAAGGCCGTGTTGCCCATCGAGACGCTGATGAGATATTCTCTTAACACCTTCCTTAAAATCACTGTTCCTGCATATAAAGTAGACGCTTCCTCCCTCTTGTTTTCCAATTTATGACTTCAGCTGTTACTCCTCATTGCATCATATTCAACCTGTCTAAACAAAAAAAAAAAAAACAGGCCATGCACTTTTTCTCTTACTTTTTGCATTATAACCAGGGGAAAAATCCTCCTTTGTATTCGGTTTGTCACCGCTGTTTAATTAATTTATGTGAAACGCTGAACGCCTGTAGAGACAGAAACAATGCCGAGGTGAAAAGTTTGGAAGAAAAGTGTTGGTGCATTAATTTTTTATAATTTAATCTTTAATTTTTTTCATGCTCGTATCAGTTGCCTGAAGGTCTGCTTACCATCTGATCCGGCACATTAAGTTAACAAATATGCATAATGTCTGTACTAAAGGAGATATTTTGACTGGTGCTCCGGTTGTGAGGAAAAGGACAAATTTGTTATTTAAATGTTGTTGTTGTTGCTTTGAAAACCTCCTGCTTTTTGTAATGGAAGATTATCTTGAGATGCGTGCGGGTTTAAAGCTGATTTATTCATATTAAGTCGTCTCCGGGGAAACATTTGCGATCCCACTGAAACTCTCTCTCTCCCTGTGACCTTCTGAGTTTCCTGTTGTAGCTGCTAGCTCAAGAAGATCTGCAGATCTTCACAGGTTGACACAGTTGTTCTCCGAATAAGTAAAGCAGTGTTTTGTGCAGACTCCGGTTTCTGTAACGCAAGTGTATTTACACTGAAAACAGGCACATCTTCGTCACATTCCTCCCTTTTCCTTTCCTTTATCAGAAATCCAGCTGAATGCATTTCGGTGTGTTTCAGGTCTGACTGCTGTATAGCTGTAACAACCTGCATACCGCGGGTGCAGAGAGGTTATGTACGGCTCTAATACTTTTTGATGAAAATGCCTCTATCAGTGTAATAGCTCTCTCTCTCTCTCTCTGTCTGATGTCTCTGTGTGTCTGACTGCGTCCTTTGCCTCAAAAAAGTAAAAAGGATATTTGAAGTCTGAGCTACAGAATGAATACAGTGTCATTTTCTCCCCGTGCACTGGGCTGAAACATTTTGTCTGTAATGACTCAACTACCAGCCTGAGTTCAGATCACTGAGATCCAACAATTTTCTTACTCTGGCCCTCGTTTTAATAAACATTACTGAAGATAAATCATGTCTCTTCCTCGTAGTGTTAGAGGAAGGTCAGTCTGATTAAAGCATCCCACGGACTACAAGGTGATTAGATGGAGTCGGGGGCATGTTTCTTCACTTTTAAGACTTTAAGCATTAATAATACTAATATTCAGTAATATATATTTATGCTAGGAACGGTAAGCTGCTGCCAAGGTCATCCTGTCTGCTTTGTGACTGATATAAAACAGCTTTAACTAGATTTATAAGTTTTCAAGGTCTGATGGAATTATTTTATGTGAATGTTGAAGTGCAGGACATGAGAACGTTGTCCTGATGTCGATGCGTTTAAGACGAACCACAAATGCAATGAATTATTTATCAGATTCTTCAGGTTAGGGAGGATAAACTACATGAGAGCTGATGTTTCTTTGTGTCGAAGATGCATTGTGTGCATGTTTACTGAATGCATTTTCCGTTTCTCTTCTCTTACAGGTAAGTGCTGCCGCTGATCTCCTTTTTAGAAGACAGAGAGGGAGGGAGGAAGGGAGAGGGATTTAATAGTGACCCCCTCCGCTATCTGCAGCAGCGTTCACATCTCAGTGGGTTTGTTATTCTTTGTTCTTGCAAAGGAGAGAACTGTATCCAGAGGGCTGCTCTTCAGATAATAACGCTAAGACACAGGCTTCCTTTGCAGATAAGTTTCCTCTGCTGCTCCACACGAACACCAGAGGAGATTCATTATAAAAAGGTACAGCAGCAATTCTTGGTCATAATTGGAGTCTTAAAGGGAAAATGCAACAAAAAGAAATGGTAGAAAGTGTGTGTGTGTGATGGCCTTGTTGATTCTGCGTTAGCTGGATTAGCTTGTTAGCTCTCTCAGTTTCCCTCACAGCATAACCTGCCTGTGTTGGCCTTGTTTCCACCGGAGTGTCGGCCTTGCGTTGCTGCTGACAGGTGAGGTTGTGTGTTATGATGCTGCAGTGGATATGGGATGGTCATGTTTTATACAGGGACCCTCTGGCTGAAACACTGGAGCAGGTTGGATTTTGGAAAGAAATGCATGTGTTTATTTAGAGCCGATGGCAATATCCCATATAAAAAAAAAAGGAACTTTTCTCTTGGTGTGTTTGCGTGGGTGTTGTGTCTGTGTGTGTAATGCACGGTGTGTATTGTGGGATACAAAGCACCATCAGCTGCAGGCCTTTTCTCCACCCAAAAGGATCCTGTTCAACTTTTTGTTTTAAACTTCTGCTTTGTACCCTTTGAATACCAGAAGATCCTCCTCTTTCTCCTTTCAGCAAAACACCGAACCACATCTTTCACATTTTCACTCGGCAGCCACTGACAGACTGTGTAGCAGGTAACTTTTATTTTGCTGAGGAAATGCTGTTGTTCATTGCTCTATGGAAACATCAGTTCCTACATGGAGAAAAAAATGTACCCTACAAACAAAAAGTTCCTTGATAAGTTAGAATACATGTTTTTGAACAGTAGGAGTAGAAATGAGATTAACGAGGTGAAGGTTTGAACTCTTAATTGATCCAACAGCCATGTCGACAGGTTCAGCTAATTGACTCTTAACATCCCACCCGACTGTAGACTCATTCCGGATGAGGCAGATCTGCACAGAATCGATCTCTGAACAGTGCGTGTGGGTTAGATTTGATCCCGACTTGTGCTGACATCACACACATGTGGGCAACAGTAACCTCACCAAATCGAAGCAGCTGCAGTGTTTAAGTCAAGCAACTACCCTCCATTGACAACGAGACCCAGGGCATCATGGGAAATGCCTGGCTCTCCTCTGATCTACAGTTAAGTGGAAAAGAAAAAAAAATATGAATTATTTGTTTGACTTTAAAGGTTTATGCTATTAAGTGAAGACATGTTGTGTCTCAAACTGTGCCAATCATATCTCATCGCAGTGGTCTTTTGTATTTATACTGAATTGATTTAATTATTGAAGTTTTTATCATCACAAAAATGTCTGATAAGTGATGTGAGAATTCTTAAACTTAAATCTGTAGACCTTCAGATGTGAAGATCCAACAGATCCTCTGACAGATCAAATATGAAATCTTTCAGTTGACTGTGATTGTTTTATTTTATTTTTTCTGTATGGCTTGAGATGGACACAGCAGCTCAGCTGATTTTATCTGCAGCAGTAAACTGATATAATGATAACTGACATAAGAATTTAATATAAACTTTGAACCATGAACAGAAATCACAAGTTGCCTAAATAGCATTTAAAAAGAGACTAAACCCAAACTGATAAAAGGGTTTGATTCTTTTGTTCAGTTATTATTGTTTATATGAATATTTCAGTCCTTTTGAAAAACATCTGAATAACCTTTTCTGAATGTTGCAAACCTACATTTTTCTCTTACACTGTAGTTTTTACCGGCAGTCCTTTTTCACTGCAGACATTTTGACACGTTACAGCATATAAAAACATAATTAATAAAATGAAGGATGGCTGCTTTGAATTAGGCGTCCCAGTTGCAGGTGTTTTTGCCTGCTGGCTCTCTGTCACGGCTCACTTAAATGGAGCAGAGTCCTCGTTAATGTTATTAGTGACACCTGAGCTTCTCCTGCTATGACGAGTCTCCACGCTTTGGCCCCGAATTACACAGTTGATTCTGCCGGTATCAGTTACACATTAGAGTAAATAAAGTGGGCTGTTTGAAAGCTTCCATATGGGCTGTTTATGCCTGGCTGCTGATGCTGGAGGTCTGCTGTCTCTGCTGACTGCTGGTCTGGTCTGACATTAAGGATCCTGTGACAGTGATGACCTCTTTGTGTTTTCTCAACAGCCAGAGTGAGAAACACAGCTTCACTTTCCTCTGATCACTGAGCCTCACAAACAGTTTTATCTGTGGATGAAACC
>JAPZDZ010009468.1:0-13730 GCA_029783805.1 Acanthurus tennentii | reverse complement strand
TCACCATGTTTGCCAAAATTCAGCCAAAAGTTTCAACCAAAATGCCAAAAATTGGACTGTTCTTATAAGTTCAAGAGCTAGGTTATAATTTTTGATTTTCTATTACATTTTCGTCCTGTTACAATACCACCTTCTACTGACCATATTGGTTAAATTGTTGGTACTTGTGGAGTAAAATTTAATTTTCATATCTCATCACAATTAGGAAGAGAAATGCTGTAGAATTTCATTTTTTCTTAGTAGCAGTGTTAGGAAATTATATACTCCTTTATTCTTATCCACATTTACATGTTAGGTTAATAAGTTCCTCTGTGGTTATTTCTCCAAATTTATTTCACTGAATAAGTTGCTATTTCTCTTCAATGCTAAACTTTTCATTTTGGATTATGTTGTAATAGGTCATGGTGGACGAAATATATATATATTTTATTTTATTTGTGCGTAGCAAATACATAAAATTTCTGATCTCACATGTCCAAAACAAAATTTGCAGAATACAGTTTTCCAATTCATGGAGAACCATAAACAATGATGCAACGTACCCTCCATTCCCAGGGAATAAAACCCCAAGAAAAGTGAATTTAGTAACTTTAACACAGCAACTAACATTACTTTAGTGCCTTTAACAATTGTAAATTTGATTTCTACAGCCTTAGGTTACAAATCGCTACTGCTCCTGTTTAATACTGATGCAATATTTTAACATTATATTTACTCTTTATAATCACTCATAACAGTTACCTTTTACTGATGATGAATTTCTTGATTTCCTTACAAATAAGATTGAATTAATAGAGGAAAAAACACTTGTCCACACTCCTCTCACAGTGATGGGTATGGTGATACTTGAACCACTTTTGAAATGATTTCCCCTGAGGCCTTTCCCATTCTGGTAACTGCTTCCAAAGCCTATTGCATATTAGACCCTGTGTCATCTAAGCTGTTTAAAGAATTGCTTCCTGTTTTAAATATTCTTGTTCTTGATTTCACCAATTCGCTCTCCTCTGGCTCTGTGTCCTTGGCTTTTAAAACTATCAATATCAAAACAAAGCTTAAAAGCCTAACATTAACCCTAAGATCCACAAGTGTAATACTCCAATTTCAAATTTCTGTTGCAGCCCAGCCCTCTACCTACTTATCCAAAATTATCAAATTAGGTGAGATCATTAGATTATCCAGTAATCTTTGTTATAAATTTCAATCTGGCTTTCAATACTGCAACTCTTGCTTAATATGATTGTTGCTGCTTCTAGACCTGAGTACAGCCTTTGACACCTTGAATGAGAGCATTCTTCTAAGCCACTGTAGTTGGTAAATGGACTGCATTTCTAAAGCCCTTTTGTAGTCTTTCTTACTACTCAAAGTGGTTTGCAACACAAGTCAGCACTCACCCATTTACAACACACATTCACACACTAACAGCACATGGCTTATCTACAAAGTGCAAACCTACTCATCAGGAACTCTATTTGGGGCTCAGTATCTTGCCCAAGGAGACTTGGACATGAAGAAAGGAGGAGCTGACCCTCTGATTTGCAGATTTGTAGCTCCACCACCTGAGCTACAGCTGTCCCTGCTCAGCATACCCCTTTGATTGGTTCTCGGCCTTCTACTTGTTTATATCAATGTTTTCCATTGTTAACAACATCTGCGAAAAATGAGGTCAACTTCCATTGTTTTGTGGATAATATACAGCCATATGAACCTGTAAAACAAAATGACCTTCACCAAAAGCATGCCTATCGGAACTTTAGAAATGGATTGCAACAATCTCTCTGCTGGTAAAGGCTAATTAAAAAGAGTACCAAGGTGTCAGACCAGCAAAATGTTAGCATTTGTTTGGAAATCTGAGTATAAACTTTGATGGTTATGTTTTGTCTAAAAGTCTAACTGTCAAAAACCTTAGAATAATTCTGGGTTCCTATCTGACCACCCAGTGTCACATTAAGATTTTAACCAAGACAGCATTTTAGAATGAGAAATACTGCCAAAATAAGACTGTTTGAGTCATGGAGAGTACAGTAAATTGCCAAAACCACAGTCGTTTTAAATGTGACTTCTAGACTTAAATATAGTAATGCTCTTCCCTCTTACACCCATTTAATTTACAGTGTGTGTGCACAGTATGTGTGTGTGTGTGTTCAGTGCATCTGCCTACCTGTATGAGTTTGTAGAAGTAAGCATACTGGCGTGCAGTGTTTTTATACTGGTTCAGAATTTCCTGCACAGCCTGTGTGCCTAGCAGCAGCTCCACCTCCTCCTGCTCATAGAACAGTGGTGTGTCGTACTTCTGAGGAAGACTGCGGATGTATGGCAGCCAGAATGAAACAGGGTTGGCCCGCTCACACAGTAGATGGAAGGCCAGTGTTACGTTGCCCATGGCCTGTAGAATCCTGTCTTGATTGTACAGAGGACCTGAGTCATGGAGGTTAAAGTCAGTTATAGAAGAGAAGAACTCTATTTTAAGCAGCCAGAAAATGTTGTGTTACTTCTGCTGTACAGACTGAAATTTTTAACATGAAAGTTAAAAAATTTTCTATGAGTCTCACAGAACATCTGTAGTGAAAACGTTTTGACATGCAAGAGCTCCCTGGGTACTTATTTTTTTGGAAGCTTGGAAGTTTAATGTTTGAATGTGTAGGTTAAAATTTGTTACAGCATATTTCCATGTGGTTACGACATTGTACTGAGAGCTATTTTACAAATCCTATTTTGACGTCTTGTCAGAAACAATCACTATTAAATCTTGGCATATTTTACTAGGGTAATGGCAACAAAATCATCTCTTTTAATTGGTTTTGTGGCTTTGTTCAGAACTCAGTTAGCAATATGACTCACTCAATTCAGAAAATTTCATAATAATAATTGAATTGGGCCTGGCTTTTCAAAACAAATCTATGTTTCTAGACATTTCACTTTAACAAAAGTAATGTGGTAGCCACCAGGGTGTGCAATGGTTGTGGCTTCCATTGGGCATTTGACTTTCCTAAAAATGAAACTCTTATTCAATATGCAAATTTGTGAAAATTCAGTTGAGCAACAGGGAAGCTACAACCATGCCCTTTCTCTTGGCGAAACATGAATCTTTGCTGCACTGCCACGGTTACAGCACTTTATGCATTAGGACAGGAGCATCTACTTACAATCCTCACTGTGTTTTGGTTTATCTCATCATGGTGGGCATGGTGAATTTGATCAACCTGCTAGGAGAAGTATATCAAAGTGTAAAACATGTAATTTCCTGTGGCCAGTGGGTAGGGCTTTAATTATGACATATCACTGACATATTGTTAGGTTCAAGTTGGGACTTTTAACACTGGTGAAGATTGGTGTCTATCAGACAATGTACATTGAAGTTATTAGAATTTTTTGTTTCAAAATTGTGTCTCAAAATGGACGCCATACCGTTGAACCCAAAGAAAGCTTCAGATATCTTTTTATCACATAGGTCTTAAGAGAGTATTGACCAAATTCCGTTTGATTAAAGAAGTTTGTTACAAAACAACATGAGGAAAACCTTACCAAAGTTTAGTGAGATTCCTCTGATTTCAAATTTTAAGTTGTTTTAAGTCATTTAGATTAATTCTGTGGGAGGAGTTTTTTTAGTATAACACCTGGTCATTATGTGTTTTTTTCTGTAGCCAGCAGGTGGCACCATGAGTATGACCTAATTTTATCATGTGGATGTGTTGAGGGCAGTACCCAATCAAATATGTGAAGTTTGTTGCAGATTGGACCTCTAACACAAAACTTAGGATAATTTTGCATTTCATTGCAGGACATGAAAATTCATTGCCACATAATAGCCACACCCTTTAATGATAGTGGCAAAAAATTGACGACATCCTGTTGGATTTAGGGTACAGGTCCAGGGGGCTTTTTTTTGTGCCTGGATGTGATTGGCATGTAGGCATTCATACATGTAGGTCGAGTGCAGTGTAAGGGCTGTGGAATTATAAGTATTGTAGGGGGCAATACTGAGGTGTGTTAGCACACTGACAGAGCTAGCTTATTAGTTTATAGACAGGGCTGGACTGTTGTCCACCATGCCAAGTCTGGGGAACATTCGCGCATATACAGTTAAGTTCTAATAATTCCACTCTCTATGGTGAAACATCAAAATTTGATGCTAAGCCACAGACAAAAGATAGAAGTTTTTTGAGACCCTTGATTACATTGCATTGCAAAGTCTCATACAGACAGAATTTCAAGTGGTTCAGATTATATGTGTAGGACGTGTTTGAAATAGTATTAAATAACACGATTTCCTGCAGCCACAAGATTGTGCTATTACAACAAGTGAACATTGTCATACAGATGTGTTCAGGGTGGGACCCTTGTTAAAGCTATACCAAAGTTACAATAATTTCATGTTTTACAGCAAAATATGAAAGTTTGGCGCTGCTCCACAGGAAGCCTTTGATAGCTTTTTGATAAAGAAGGTGTTTAGATTGGACAGACCAAATTTGAATTGGAACAGATTAATCCTGTAGGATATGTTTGCATAGGTACAAGGGGTGGAAATTGCAGAAAATGACCACAAAGTTCAAAATGGCCAACTTCCTGTTGTGTTTGGGCAGGGGGTCCAAGAGGCTTGCTTGTGTATCTTGGCATGATACAACAAGTCTACCAAATTTCTTAAGTATTGGTGAAATTAGCCATTGGGGCAACAAATTAAGTGGCACTATAGTGCTTTTTTGCCATGTCATTTCACATCAAACGTCCCATCACACTACAAATTCGGTGTTAACACAAACACAAGAAATTATCAATGCCTTTGCCGCATATTAGAAAGACCTCTATAAAAAACAAAAATTGGAAAACAAGGAAGAAACATTTTTGGATAATCTTCAACTCTCCAAACTAACTAATGAAGCGGAGGAATTAACCTCTTCGATTATTGAGAAGGACATTTCAGAAGCTATTCGGTTGCTTAAAAATAATAAATCACCGGGTACAGATGGGTTTCCAGGTGAGTTTTATAAGTACTTCACTGATCAGTTAACCCCTGTACTATGTGAGGTTTACAATCATGCCTTATTCAAGAATGACCCACCAGGAAGTTGGTCGGCGGCTATTGTCTCAGTAATACAGAAAGAGGGCAAAGACCCCACTCAATGTAGTTCTTATAGACCTATAAGTCTACTGTGCAATGACTTGAAAATACTGACATCTTTACTTAATAAAAGATCACAGAAATATATCGCAACACTAATTAATCCAGATCAGACAGGATTTATTCCTGGACACCAGGGTTCAAACAACATTAGAAGAACTTTAAATCTACAATCAGTGGCTGGATCCAGAGAAGAACCATCAATGCTTCTCAGCCTAGATGCTGAGAAAGTATTTGATAGAGTTGACTGGCCGTATCTGGAATTAACACTGAAATATATGGGATTTAAAAATACATGTATTAATTGGAAAAAAAAACTATACAAAAACCCCAAATCTAGAGTCAGGGTCAATGGTCACTGTTCACGGTTTTTTGAGCTACAGAGAGGGACATGTCAAGGGGATGTTCTATCTCCTTCAGAGCCACGAGCAGAGATGATTAGATCAAATTCACAAATTCAAGGAATAGATGACCAAAAGAGCACAATACAAAAAATTGTGTTATTTGCAGATGATATCTTACTGTACATAACAAACGCTGAAAACTCAATTCCAGTCATAATGAACAGTCTAAAAAAGTATGGAGAGTTGCCAGGCTACACGATAAATGAGACCAAATCAGAAGCTATGATGATAGTGGGAAGTTGGCAAATCAATCCAATCCAATCCAACCCAATCCACTTTATTTGTATAGCACATTTAAACAACAAAAATGTCTCCAAAGTGATATACATAGAATCATAAAAACAATAAAACAAACACTTTCTTATAACAACAAGCAATAAACAATCAAATAAGTGCATAAAACGATGCTATGAATAAAACGATGAAATCAAACAAATAAACATAGTAAAATAAATAAAAGACACAGACGACCACAAAACTCATGCAAAGTTAAAAAAGCCAGGGAATAAAAATGGGTCTTAAGACAAGACTTAAAACTCTCCACCGAGGGGGCTGTTCGGACGTGGAGGGAGGCGTTCCAAAGTTTGGGGCGGACCACAGAGAAAGCCCTGTCCCCCCTGGTTTTAAGTCTCTCCCCAGGCACCACGAGCTGGAGCTGGCCCTCGGGCCTCAATTTGCGCGCTGGAGTATAGATTTGGATGAGGTCCTTGATGTACTGTGGGGCCAGTCCATTCAAAGCTTTAAAAAACAAACAATAAAATCTGCAGATGAGAGAGGGCTTTGTAGCTGACACCTGAGTAAAGTGCGTTGCAGTAGTCCAGTCGACTTGAAATAAAAGCGTGCACGATCTGTTCAAAAAGGGTAACAGAAAAAAACAGTTTCGCTTTTGATAAAAGACAAAGATGATTAAAACATGATGTTAAAATTCTGTTAATCTGTTTATCAAATTTAAAATCGCTGTCTATGACGATGCCAAGGCCGGTGACTTTAGAACGCTCATACCCTGTGAGGGGTCCCAAGTCGATGAGGGCACTACCAAACACCATAACCTCTGCTTTTTTAATCAAGGGCTCAACAACAGCTTTTTTACAAAAGGAGGGCACAATGCCAGAAGCCAAGCTGCTGTTGATGATCTCCCTGACAAAAGAAGCAGTAGTGCACCAGACCTCCTCCAGTGCACCAGCGATGAGGGACTGGGTCTGTGGGACAGGAGGAGGGTTTTATTTTGTTAACTATCCCTGTGAGCTCAGACAATGACTAAGGCTCAAAAGAACTAAAAACAGCAGAGCACTGAGTGGCTACCGTAAGAGACAGTACAGTGGATTCAGTGGAATCAGTGGAAGGATTCGGATTAAAAACAAAACTAATAGTTGCTTGCTGACATTATTTAAAACCAAGTCTGAAAAGTACTTAGTTTTTGCATCTTTAACGACACTCTGAAGATTTCTCCAGCTATCTTTAAGAATCTGCCAAGAAACCTCCACATGGTCTTTCTTCCACCTGCGTGCCGCTCTCTGACACTCAAGCCTGGCTGCATGGGTAATGTCATTGAGCCAAGGCTCCTGTTTTGGTTTAGAATGCATAGCCTTGATGGGAGCTATACTGTCCAGGACATCAGAGCAGGCAGAAATAAAAGAGTTCATCAGCTGCTCCGTGTCTGTGAATGCAATAGAGTTTAACAAATCCTGCACTGACGCAGTAAAAAGAGGAGAAAAAGCAGCAGCAGTGTCAGATGCAAAAACACGGCCATTGTGCATGACAGGCAACTTCCTCTCGAAAGTTAAACTAAAATCAAACATGACAGGACTGTAATTGGAGAATACTGCATCACCCACAACAACATTGTCAACAGGAAAATCATAAGGCAATAGAAGGTCCAAAGTGTGTCCGTGCACTTGTGTTGGGCCAGAGACATGCTGTGTCAAATGAAAAGCTTCAACCAGCTCCAAAAACTCTCTGGCCATGGCTTCAAACGGACAACACACATGCACATTAAAATCTCCAACAATTAAAATCCTGTCATAAAGAGTCAGAATAAAAGCAACAAAATCTGAAAAGTCCTTAATAAAATCCTTGTTGTGCTTCGGTGGTCTGTAAATGACAGCACACATCACTGGATCAGTCTGTCATAGCTTGAAGCAACTCAGCTCAAAAGATGAGAAAGTCCAGTCTGATATCATTCTGTGATGAATGTAGTTCTTCAAAACAGCAGCTATACCTCCCCCACAACCAGTGGCTCTTGGTGTGTTGGTGAAAGTGCAGTCAGAAGGTAACAGCTCTGAGAAGGCAGTGGACTCACCGGCATTTATCCAAGTCTCCATTAAAAACAGTACATCCAAAGAGTGCGATGTAAAGAAGTCCTGCAAGATGAAAATTTTATTCATCATGGATCTTGCGTTGATGAGTGCGCACCTCTTAGAAGCCATCACAGCCACACGAGCTGCCCGGCGCTGCAGCCTGAGGTTGCATAGGGACACACCACCCAAGCCCAGGTGAGAAGAGCGGTGAGGGTGCAGCGCATAGACATCCCCTCGCTGTCTGATAATGGACATCAGCCAAGTGCAGACTCGAGCAAGAGTGCACCGAGAGACATAGCGATGAAGGCAGTCACTGTAGTCCCATGGGAGTGAGGAGGACCACACCACGTCGGGAGAAAGTGCCAGCCAGGCTTTCAACTTCACAAGCTGGCCGGATCGCACTCCTCGGCGTTTACGCTTCCTGGACAGCGGTCCATTCACCTGAAGGGGGTGCTCAGGCAGATCAGCCAGGTAAAAGGAATCCGACTTAGACCGCACACAATTGCACTGTTTCCCCAATTTTACCAACTCCTGGCGTTCATACACCAGCAGTGAGTCAATGGTCCTTGTGATGAACGTCAAAATCATTATAAAACAAATATAACTGAGGAGAGCCAAGCGGCGACACAGACACCCAGGCGCTATCTTGCTCCCAAGATTGAACCCCCAATCTCATTTGAACAGTACAGCACCCTTCCACAGGGCTAGTGAAGGATTTAGATACCTAGGAATCATTTTAACCTCCAAGACCAATCAGTCATATCAAGCTAATTATGAGAAGCTAATTTCACAAGTCAAATCAGACATTGCTAGATGGGAAATTTTACCTCTCTCTGTCTTGGGACGAATAGAGTCAGTTCGAATAAATGTTCTACCAAGATTTCTCTTTCTTTTTCAATCTCTACCCATACAAGTACCTGCAACTACCGTCAAGATGTTAGATAAAAGCTTTTGTCAAAATTTATTTGGCAGAAGAAAAGACCCAGAGTTAGGCTAAAAACACTCCTTTTACCAAAACTCAAAGGTGGTCTGTGAATGCCAAATCTTAAAAACTATTACTGGGCAGCCCAACCACGGATATTAGTGAATTGGATTAATAATGACTTGGACACAGGATGGGTACAGATTGAACAAAATTCAATTCCAGAGTACCCTCTCTAATCAATAATATTTTTTGGGAAAGCACACTGGAAAAAAATTAAGATTAGAAACATCTGGGTACAAAATACACTGAATGTGTGGGAAAATGTAAGGAAAGGGGGGTGGGGGTGGAGGAGTGGACCGAGTTCAATATCAAGGGCTATGCCTGTAGCTGGTAATATGGATTTTTGCCCATCTCTGTGTGATGGGGGCTTTAGAAAATGAGCTTACTCAGTCCTGATTACAATTAACCAATAATGGAAGGTGATAAGTTGAAATCATTTGCACAGCTACAGCAAAGATTTGGGTTACCTGCGAAGGACCTGTTTTGTTACTTTAAAACAAGGCATTATCTACTGACTCATAGTGAGTGGGAGGCAATAAGGGGCCAGGTACTTTAGTACTCCTAAAGTAATGTCTCAGTTCATTGAAGGAACCTCACCACTGTGTTGGAGAGGATGTGGAATGGTTGTTGATCATACATATATTTTTTGGGACCATCCGAAACTACAGAGATTTTGGGAGAATATTAAAAATGACATCACAGTTATTCTGGATGTTTTTTTACCTTTGAACCCATTGTACTATGTTTTGGGATGTATATCGACAGGTCTACTCTATGGGGACAATTCGTATATTTTAAGGGTGTTATTGTTAATTGCAAGGAAAATGATGACTTGTTTCTTGGCGGTGAGATCAACCCTACAGTGGAACAATGGGCTGGGAGACTTAGACGGTTGTACATAATTGAAGAACTAACTGGACAATTGCAAATGAAAAAAGAGTGTGTATGTGTATATATATGTATAGGTGTATAGGTGTATTTGTGTGTTTTGTTTTGTTTTTTGTTTTTGTTTTTTCACCTCTGGTGTTATCTCTTAAGTTCTCTGTGCCCTTCTGAAGAACTGTAATTGTTAACCAGAAATGTTGAGGAGCTTTGTTGTCAAGGAGTGTTCTAGATTGTATGTGATCAATGTACTATCTTGATGCTAAATAAAATTAGTTAAAAAAAAAAACAACCTTTTTTTGGTAAATTATGCATGGGGTCTTTGCCTGTACTCATGCAACAGAAAATAGACTATAATAACAAAAATAAAAAATAAAAAAAAAATAATACTTGCTGTTACTTAGTTGTAAGAGTGGGCAGATGTTCTGATGCTACTGGATAAGGAATGTTATTATTTTATTTACTTGTTTTGCTATTTTGATGTTTATGCAAACAAGAAGTGCAGTGTTACATATTTTTATTTATGTTTCCAAAATAAAACTTTGTAAAATAATTTGTATGTGCATCAGTACATTTTTGATCATTTTTAGCACATTTTAATAATACTTTGATAACACCTAATACCTTGTTCATATCATTTCATCTCACCCGAGGGTATAAAGGTTCTTGAGTTCAAGTCCTGTAGTGAAGTCAGTGCGTAATCCTAAAGCTTTTCAAGAGCTCTTCTTATCCAAAAATGTGTATTCTTTCCTGTATCCCTTCAGTTGTCCCTGTTTATTTATCATAGTGTTTATTTTTCTCCATTGTATTTTTTTTTTTTGCTCCTGGAATGGCATCTTTACCTTATGAAGCTTAGACAGTTTGCTGCCATATACTTATCACCTGAAGTCCTTACCGAGTACAGAGTTCTGGGCTGATTCCACCGTCATTAGCATCTTCCTAGGAATCCACAGGAACAATTCCTCCGCCTGCACACAAGGGCACAGGCACAGGCACATGCACATGCACAGATTTATTTAATTACAGCTTTGTTTTTTTATTGTTATTATTATTATTATTTTTATTATGTGTCAACATTAAAAGTGATCGACACTTGGCCAAACTAACTTTGATGTCTCTGGTGGCCTGTAGTCCATAGCCCTCTACTCCAAAGTTAGTCACTGTGAAGCTGTCACACGACGCCCCATTTTCCTGAGCCCAGGAAATAAGGTCTGGGAAGTAGTCCTCTCTGCTTCCCTCAAACGCTAATGAGATACCTGTACACACACACACACACACACACACACACACACATCGCGGAGAAGGGAAACATTAAACACCTCTGTGTCTTTACCACTACAAAAATCCGAAACTTTTAACTATATTAATTTGAGCATTGTACATTACTTTGTAATTATTTTGTTCTTTCATACAGATTAAAAAAATATCTTGAAAACTCAAAGCTAAATATTGTTTCAAGCTCTAGGACTTACCCTTCTGTTTCTTGCGGATCTTCTCTACCAAACTTCTGATCTGGATGTACTCCTCCCACTCTTTACCAGATGAGGGTGCTGCACTGCTGCATTCTGGGTAAACACATATTGATCATGAACACTTGAATCATTTTCAAATAACCACACAAAACATGTTTATCTGAAAATGTATCAACTTAAGAAACTCAAACCTTTTACATCCCTAAGGATATTTTGTGATTTTAATGCCCCCATGACTGCGTTAAATGCAAATGGATGAAATCAAGGCTAGGATGTCTTTTGTTTTATTTTTTAATGCACTGTGGCAAAAATATTCACACAAAAGTCCCTTTGGAAAAAAAGGTTCCCAATGACAACCATAAAACTGCAACTTTTGATGCCATAGTCAAGCGCAGTAAAGATCATAGTGACTTTACTGGGGTCTTTATTAAAAGCCCCATCACCCATGTGTAAGAAAATAATCAGAATCTGAATCTGAATCAGCTTTATTGGCCAAGTATGTTCACAACATACAAGGAATTTGGTTTCAGCAGGTGGTGTCACTCACAGAATGAACAGCAGCAATATACAAAAATATAGATATAAATAATAGAAACCGAATATATACATCTATCTACATATACATCTACACAATTGGTGCAAAGTACACAATGTAGTGCAATTGAATGAGTGTCCTGTTAATGTGAATGTATGAACATTCAACAGTGCGGTAGGACCATAGATCAGCTATTTACTAAAGTTATGGCAGTGGGATAGAAACTGTTTTTGAGTCTGGAGGTTTTTGTGTGCAGGTCTCTGTTGCGCCTGCCGGAGGAGAGGAGGGAGAACAGATTGTGTCCAGGGTGAGTGGGGTCTCTGATGATGTTCCCTGCCCTCTTCCTGGTTCTGGAGGAGTATAGTTCCTGTATGGAGGGCAGGGGGGCTCCCGTGATTCTTTCCGCAGTTCTGACTGTGCGCTGCAGTCTGTTTCTGTCTTGCTGGGTGGCTGCTCCAAACCACACGGTGATGGAGGTGCACAAAACAGACTCAATGACAGCAGTGTAGAACTGGATGAGAAGCTCCTGAGATAGGCCATGTCTCTTCAGCTGTTGCAGGAAGTACATCCTCTGCTGAGCCTTTTTCAGGATGCAGTGGATGTTCATCTCCCACTTCAGGTCCTGAGAGATAGTAGTTCCCAGGAATTTGAAGGACTCGACGGCTGACCCAGGGCTGTTGCTGATGGTGAGGGGAAGCAGTGGCAAGGGCTGTCTCCTGAAGTCCACTGTCAGCTCCAGGTTTTTCTGGCTGCACCAAAGCACCAGCCACTTGATGGGAGTTTGACAGCTGGGTGCTTGGAGGTGCAGTCGTTGGTGTAGAGGGAGAAGAGCAGAGCTAGTTTGACAGCATCATCCACCAACCTGTTTGCCCTGTAGGCACACTGCAGGGGTCCAGCAGGGGTCCTGTTATAGACTTCAGACGGCTCAGCACTAGTCTTACAAAGGACTTCATGACCACAGACGTTACAGCCACCGGTCTGTAGTCATTCAGTCCTGTGATGGAGGGTTTCTTGGGGGCTGGGATGATGGTGGAGTGCTTGAAGACAGAGGGAACTTCACACATCTCCAGTGAGCAGTTGAAGATCCTGATGAAGATAGGAGCCAGCTGGTCAGCACAGGCTTAGAGACAGGAGGGTGACACTCTGTCTGGGCCTGGTGCTTTCCTGATTTTCTGTTTCTTAAACAGCTGGCTAAACTCATCTTCACAAACTCTGAGTGTGACGGAGGGGCAGGTTGGAGTGCGGCTAGAGGTGTGACTGGGGTTGTGGTAGTGCTGGTCTGGGTGAGTGGTGGGCTTGGGTGGGTGAGGGGTGTGAAGTTGTCCCTCTCAAACCTGCAGTAAAAGTTGTTCAGATCATTTGCCAGGTCTGTGTTTGCCTCGACACGGGGGGAGGATCTCTTGTAGCTGGTGATTTCTCACAAGCTCCTCCACACTGAAGCAGGGTCATTAGCTGAAAATTGGTTCTTCAGCTTCTCAGAGTAGCTCCTCCTAGCGGCTCTGACCTCCTTGTTCAGTGTGTTTCTGGCCTGCCTGTACAGGACCCTGTCCCCACTCCTATAGGCCTCCTCCTTGGCTTGGTGGAGCTGATGCAGTCTGGTAGTGGACCATGGCTTGTTATTATTGAAAGTCCGGAATATTTTGGTTGGTACACACATGTCCTCACAGAAACTGATGTAGTGTAAACTCCAACCATGATGAAGAAAACGGCTTGAGTTTGTGATTAAAGACTCCAGATTCGGGCTGCAGTGTTCAGACAGGACTGTGACAGATGAGCACCAACCTTCATTTATGCAAAAGCATATTCCACTGCCCCTTGTTTTAGATGAGAGCTCCTTGACGCAGTCCACACGGTGGAGAGAGAAGCCCAGCAGATGTAGTCTGGTGTCAAGAACGGCTTCACTGAGCCAGGTCTCAGTGAAGCAAAGGGCAGAAGAAAGTGCAAAATCCTTGTTGGAACTGTTGAGAAGAAGCAGCTCATCCATTTTGTTAGGCAGGAAGCAGGTTTGCCAGGTGGATGGCTGGGAGAGGTGTGTGGAG